>JAVGVS010000321.1:87072-189572 GCA_032718565.1 Distichodus sexfasciatus | reverse complement strand
TGACAGGAAGAACAAAGAACAAAAATTCACCAATCACAGAACACCGTCAATGCCAGAATCTTGCGTAAGTGGGTTTTAAGAACAAATTTCCACTTAAGAACGATTGGTGAATGCGGATCAGTCAAAGGGGAAAGACGTTAACGCTCCACTGGAATTAGTCATCCACAGAGAGTGAGAAAGAAAGAAAGATGAAAGTAAGAGAGTCAAGAAAGAGAAACAGTGAGAGACATGAAAGAAAAGAAGCAGAAAGACAGAGAAAGCGTTAAAAACACTGTTAAATACACTAACGCTAACGCTGGACAACCTATGAAAGCCAAAAGAAGAACCACTGAATTTAGCCGTCCCTGCTGCTAGCTCCATTGGCTTTCATGTACCGTTAGCCACATTAGCGTCATTCATTTAACAGCACTGGGATGTAAGCAGCGCGTAGGCCTGGAGGTCACTTAACCGAAAAAAGCGAGAGTTACACAAGAAATGGGGAGGGAGAGGGAGAGAGAGACAGAGCGAGAGAGGTGTCGTATTTCTGCCACAAACAAGGTCTCGAGTGCAAGAAGGGCATAAAAATATCTGAATCTCGCTTTTCAAAACCACCAGAAAGGTTTCGCATCAAAGTACGACGTGGCGACACACCGAGCATCCGATTCCACACACCGTCTCCAGTAACGAATATCAAATAATCCAGCCTGAGAGAAAATACTATATTAGCAGGGGTCGCACGACACGGCTTGATCAGGGTCGATACTGATGACTTCTTATTAAAGAGAGACATAACCAGAGGTAGGCAAAGCAGCTAACTTCATTACTTAAGTGAAAGTACAGATACCACTAGACAAATGTTATCCAATACAAGTGAAAGTCAAAGACAGTCAAATTTCTTTACTTCTGTTAATTTACTGAAGTACTTGTTTAAAACAATACTTAAGTATTAAAAGTACATCTTCTTTCACCGCGTTGTTGCATTATTGCCACAACACTTACAACACCTAATGTCTCCGACTAGTTTGTAGAAGCTGTAGAATAAGGAACCACTGAATGTTACAGAACGAAACACAGCCTAAACTGATGAAGAAAACCAGTCATTAGTTTATTTGTAAAATTAATTGTAAGACTACACACCCCACAAAACAGCATGGTAGAATTCTGGCCCCGCCCTGGCAGTGTGAACACATATATGTGACCCTCCACGGCAAAACCAGTTGCAAAGGAGGTTTCCCAAAAAAACGAGCGTTTATGTTGCGTGGGGTAAAAATTTGGATTTTTTGTTTTTAGTGTTTTGGAAACAGTGAAGGTCTATACTGTACTGTTGTGAATAAATTTCACTGAAAAACTTACCCTTTTCCATCCTAAAAATGACTTCTTCAGGTGAGAATTCAATTCCAGCAGAATGTTAAAGTTTCTGTTTGACCGCCCCATTTGAATATCATTTACGTAAATCCACTGGCTGACTAGTGTGAAGATATTTTCCCGAATCCATCTTCGTCTCCCCGAGTCTGCCAGTTCACCTAATACAGGTAGGCTATCCGCAGGTTGCAATGCAGCGTAGCTATCAGAACGCAGCGTAGCCGCCGACCGCACTAAGCGCTCAGGAGTGCTATTGCCGATAGTCAACTTCAAAGGCAGATTTCTCCGCCACTTGGCGTGACAGGAGCAAAACCCCGACTTTGGAATGTTGATATCTCAGTCAAGGGCGTCGTCAGATTCATTCCATATAGGTATCAAGCTTTTGAAGCTTGATTTATGCCCTTTCACTTCAAACATAACCTCAATTCGAAAATTTGCAACAAGCGACTGGTTTTAAGGTGAGGGTCACATATGTATGTTAATCAGAGGACAGTGTAATAGCTGTAAATGTACCACAACATAAAAAATCACCATTCCAACCTGATTAAAACCAGCTCTACATTCCTAGCTTCATGACTTTCCACCAACAACAATGTTTTAATCAAGCTTCAGAAAACAGCAGAACTGTCTGAATCCGGTTTTAGTTCCACTCTACAGGCGTGATGTAACCCCACTGATTACTGATAGACTGTCACCTGCGAAAACACCAATCACGTTTTAGAAAAGGAGGAATAACATCCACTTTATCCACAGATTTGAAAGTAATGAGTAACGAGAACCTTCATAGAAATGTAGTGAAGTCAAAAGTACAGTATTTGTCTTTAAAATGTAGTGAAGTGGAAGTCATAATAGATCATGAGAGTCTTTTACGAGATGCTGTTTTATTAATAGACTGGATATAGAATGTTTCACATTGAAACTGTTTCTAACCTCATCCAGTGTAAAAGTCAACTTCCACTTTTGTAAGTTAATACTGCATCCAAACTGTCTTTCTATCTACATCTAGTTCTAGTTTAAAGTTATATTTAATATTCCATTCCTAGTTTAAAATGTATATTTTGTATCTATTTATATATGTTTATTCCATGTGCCTTTATTTGTTCTTTTTTTTTGTCTCTATTTTCCTATTGCACTGAAAAACTGGAGCCATTAATTGCCTGTCTCTCAGTAGTATCTGTAACAGTAGCAGGAAAGTAGAGATGAGAAAGTTTATTGACTTTTAAGCTTCCAAATAAAATACTACTCAAATGAAGTACAGATACTCAAAAACTCTACTTAAGTACAGTACTCAAGTAAATGTACTTAGTCACTGTGCACCTCTGGACATAACCACAGACATGACATTTTATATTATGTAAAAATCCTTATATTTACTGTCTTCTTACAAATAAATATTAACAGATATAGTGCAGAAAGTTTTAGGGTAGGTGGGAAAATACAAAACAAAGAATGCTTAAAAATGGAAGTGTTAATCATTTATTTTCATCAATCAACAAAATGCAGTGAATGAACAAAAGAGAAATCTAAATCAAATCAAGATTTGGTGTGACACCCTTTTGCCTTCAAAACAGCATCAATTCTTCTAGGTTCACTTGCACACACTTTTTGAAGGAACCTGGCTAGGTTGTGCCAAACATCTTGGAGAACTAACCACAGATCTTCTGTAGATGTAGGCTTCCTCACATCCTTCTGTCTCTTCATGTAATCACAGACACACTCGATGATGTTGAGGTCAGGGCTCTTTGGGTGCCATACCATCACTTCCAGGACTTCTTGTATACCAAACACCAACACCAAATATTGATCTGATTTAATTTTTTTTTTTGTTCGCTCACTTTGCATTTTGTAAATTTATAAAAATAAACAATCATTATTTATATTTCTGAAAGCATTCTTTATTTACAGCATTTTTTTACATCTGCCTAAAACTTTTGCACAGTACTGTATGTCTGAATAAGTGTTCACGTCGCACTGACACTACACTCTCTGCCGCTGTTTATGGCCTTGGGCGGGTTATTTCAGGTTAAATGAACATCTTTTACTGTCTCAATAAACCCTGCTTAAGCTTAAGAAAACGGCCTCATCTATGACTCTCTAGAACCTGGGATTGCATCAGAAAAATCCAACAGCTGCCGTCACAAACAGGATACAGACCCCAAGAAAATCTGATGCCACGTGACTAACACTTTCAAGCACCACTGGCTAGCGACCCAAAGCACTTCCATCATTTCATTTGTCTTTAGTCTTATTTTTGCAGTCAATAATTTTACCAGCACTGGGAACTTGAAAACTAAAGGGACCCTAAATATAGGTGTTCCTTCAGTGCAGTGGTTTCCATACTGGGGAGCGCAGAGGCACTGCAGAGGCGGCGCACCAATGGGATAGCCTACGCCTCCACTCGAGCACTGCTAGAAACGTTCTGTTTCCCAGCTGTAACCCCGAACTGAGAAGATTTGCAGCACAAAGCAAGCCCACACCAGCCACTGAAAAGATGAAGTTTTTTCCGACTGAGAACTGGTTAATTCTTCCAGCCATTTTTGGTAGGAGCCAGTTGTTTATTCTGTTTATAATCAGTATGCTCTTTATTTCTCCCACAGTGGTGAAATTGCACCATTTGTAATAGCATTTGTTTCACTCAATTAGAAAAGGAAGGGGGAATCTGTTTGTTTTTTTCCTAAATTCTGTTTTTTTCTATTTTATTCTTCGAATTACTTTACGCTATGGATCATATTTATTCACCTAAAAATGTCTAATTATGGAGTGGATCGGTAAAAAGAAACAATACAATAGAAAACAATCTCATTAAATGACTGTTATTCAACTTCAACAAAGTGCTGGGGTTCGCAGAACGCTTTTCTGCTTTTGGTGAAACATTTATCTAAACAACAAAAAAATATTCATTTTTTCCTGCAAAACGAAAAGTTTCTGATGTGAGTTTTTGACTCTAAGTGGTCATCACATGTTGTTGCGGGTGCAGTCTATCGTGTGCTGGCAAAACTTACAAAGGAGTTGTTCTCCCGATTCATAAAAATCGTTTGTGTATTGTTCTGCTCTAAACTTGTGTTAATTAACACTCGAATTCGCTATTTTGAGGACTTTTGGTGTTTCGCCATAGCTGACCGCTGATCGCTTCTCTGTGTCTGTGCATTTGTGGGAAAGCTGAGTCCCGCCTCAACAGGTAAATACATGCTGGTGTAGCTGCAGCGCCAAATTGATTAGGAAACTATTGCTTTGCTTTTGCCCACACACCCATATCAGCTTAATTATACGACATCTGCTTTTACAACGATTCCATTTTTATTTGTTGAATTCCACGTATTCCGGTCTGGCTGCTTCTCGCGATTATAAATCATAGGGCCCTACTTGTCCAATTGCTTTTCATTTGTCAGTAGTCAATTCCCTTTATTTTCATTAGTGGGTTATTAGTGGGTTATTTTACCAGCACTGGGAACTCTTGAAAGCCAATGGGACACCCAAATATTTAGAGCCGCAAGTAGCATTTTTGGGTGTTGTGTCTCTTTAACAGCACTGGGGAACGGGAGACTGGTGTTTAGAGGTGGAGGCTTGATGGAAGTGCCATCGCTGTCCACCACGCGAAGGCCAGACCCTAAAACAGGAGAGCGTAGATCATATTTGGGTTGTGAAAGCGTGCGCGCACACACACACACATTCTAATCATGCCACTGAACCGCTAGGTTGAAAAAAATGCTCTTTGAGACGGTTGCAAATCATTGTTGTCAATATAAGAAGTGGCTCTTTCCAGCATTTGCAAATTGCTACTGCAGTATAATTTATAGGGCGCTATGGCACTAACTCGACGGAACGGAACGTCTGCTGTAACGGAATGCTTAACGTTTTCGTTTTTTAAGAGGCCGTGTCATCCCATAAAGCAATGCTTTACGTTCTTCGTGCAAGCCTTGGAAATACTGGTAAAGTCACATCACTCTTGGCTTTGCTGATTCCAAAAACAAAAATAAGCAAGAGACGAGAAAGACAAATGCTTTACACCAAATGTTCATTCTGAACTGTTTAATTTCTACCGTCACGGGACCGAGCTAAGACTACAGGTGCAAGACAACGATCAAACCTGGGTGGGCGCCAACACATCACAGGGCACACACACTCACATTCACACCTATGGGCCGATTAAGCACAACTAATCAAGCTAAAGTGCATGCTTTTGGACTGTGGAATACAACCATAACTACAAACAACAACAAGAGGTTCACAATTTCATCGACGGAAACTAAACTGGAACCAGGGCAGAAGATAATGTGAATCAAATGAATACGCACTTTTAGATTGAATTTTAGAAAGTTTAGCTTTTGCTTACTGCGGTGCTGGTAAGATTTTGAGTGTTAAGTTGTATTAAAATAGCTCTATCTATCTATCTATCTATCTATCTATCTATCTATCTATCTATCCATCCATCCATCCATCCATCCATCCATCCATCCATCTATCTATCTGTGTGTCTGTCTATCTATCTATATAACCATCTATCTGTCTGTCTGTCTGTCTGTCTGTCAATATAACCATCTATCTATCTATCTATCTATCTATCTATCTATCTATCTATCTATCTATCTAACCCTTTATCTATCCATCTATCCATCCATCCATCCATCCATCTGACTAGCGGCAACTGACTTTGAATGACTTGTTTTTTAGGGTCTTGTGCTGCAGCTTGCAGAATGGAATGTGATTAGCTCTGTAACACATGGCCGCTGATTTGATGGAATGGGAATTCGAAAAAAACAAAACAAAACTATACTGTAGGGTCAGTCCAAGAGGAGTGTGGAAGCGTTTATCGCTGGCCAATCTACATCTGGATCGTTTGCTCCCAAGGTTTACATCTATCAGCTGAAAAAGAGAAAAGCGGAGAGAGAAGAATGCATTTAGGAATTCTGGTTTTGGAGAGCGGATCAAACGACTTGAAGGCTTGCATACTCCCAGACATGCTAACTTACTTAGCATCCCATATGTGTTATACCAACAAGCTGTGTTCCTTAGCAACCTGCTTTCACCTTCCTGACGGCTTATAATGGGAGTAACTAACACATTGGCTGCACTTGCAACACTGCAGTTATTCAGAAGTTCACTTCAGGACAGAACCACAGCGGTCAGATTTATTTAGAGCTAATTGGTGCTAATTTTAGACAGATTTTTAAGTTTCACTCTTGTCTTCTTCTTCTTTCCCGCATCCAGACCTGTCAATCCAAGGTGTTCGATCTGTCCGACGGTGTGTCCCAGTACGCCTGGTTTCCATGCCGTGAAGCCCAACAAAACTACTGGGCCCGCCAGTACTGGTTAAAGGTAAATACTCATACGATTAGAGGAGTTTCATAGTGATACGATATATCGATTCATTGGGACATCAAGCCTCATTCACTTTTAGTCACTATTTTAAATCGTATTTAATTGTTTTACACAATTTCATACGAAAGGTTGGAAGAAATTTGTTCTCAAAATGTTTGAAATGTTTAAAATAGAAATTTCAGCTCCACCTAGTGTGTCTATATTGTCTTAAAATGCATAATATTATGCACGTTGCAAATTGCTTATTTGTGCAACGCTGCATAATAACCATTAATAAGGCATATTTTCAGCAGGCCATCTTGCAATAAAAAAAGTCATCTGAGTGAGTAAAACTCCGCTATGAACTCTGAGATAGCATCTCCAAGCCCGTCACAGCATCTCATAACATGTCATGCTCACTTGCGCAGCTCTGCGGGTTTTTGCAGGCATTTGGTAGCATAACGGTGAGGAAGTTTGGCAGATAGTTCCTCCTAATCCAGTTATTATAGCTCGGTGGATAAAGAATTAAAAGGAATATGGATCAAAAGGTTGAGGGTTGAATCCCGGACCGGTAAAGGCACCACTGAGGTACTCATTAGCAAGGTACCATCCCCAAACACTGACTGCTCTCTGGGTGCGGTTTGGGGGTTGGACTCGAGATCAGAAGGTCGCGACCTTCTGATCACGAGTCCAACCCCCAAACCGCACCCAGAGAGCAGTCAGTGTTTGGGGATGGTACCTTGCTAATGAGTACCTCAGTGGTGCCTTTACCGGTCCGGGATTCAACCCTCAACCTTTTGATCCATATTCCTTTTAATTCTTTATCCACCGAGCTATAATAACTGGATTAGGAGGAACTATCTGCCAAACTTCCTCACCGTTATGCTACCAAATGCCTGCAAAAACCCGCAGAGCTGCGCAAGTGAGCATGACATGTTATGAGATGCTGTGACGGGCTTGGAGATGCTATCTCAGAGTTCATAGCGGAGTTTTACTCACTCAGATGACTTTTTTTATTGCAAGATGGCCTGCTGAAAATATGCCTTATTAATGGTTATTATGCAGCGTTGCACAAATAAGCAATTTGCAACGTGCATAATATTATGCATTTTAAGACAATATAGACACACTAGGTGGAGCTGAAATTTCTATTTTAAACATTTCAAACATTTTGAGAACAAATTTCTTCCAACCTTTCGTATGAAATTGTGTAAAACAATTAAATACGATTTAAAATAGTGACTAAAAGTGAATGAGGCTTGATGTCCCAATGAATCGATATATCGTATCACTATGAAACTCCTCTAATCGTATGAGTATTTACCTTTAACCAGTACTGGCGGGCCCAGTAGTTTTGTTGGGCTTCACGGCATGGAAACCAGGCGTACTGGGACACACCGTCGGACAGATCGAACACCTTGGATTGACAGGTCTGGATGCGGGAAAGAAGAAGAAGACAAGAGTGAAACTTAAAAATCTGTCTAAAATTAGCACCAATTAGCTCTAAATAAATCTGACCGCTGTGGTTCTGTCCTGAAGTGAACTTCTGAATAACTGCAGTGTTGCAAGTGCAGCCAATGTGTTAGTTACTCCCATTATAAGCCGTCAGGAAGGTGAAAGCAGGTTGCTAAGGAACACAGCTTGTTGGTATAACACATATGGGATGCTAAGTAAGTTAGCATGTCTGGGAGTATGCAAGCCTTCAAGTCGTTTGATCCGCTCTCCAAAACCAGAATTCCTAAATGCATTCTTCTCTCTCCGCTTTTCTCTTTTTCAGCTGATAGATGTAAACCTTGGGAGCAAACGATCCAGATGTAGATTGGCCAGCGATAAACGCTTCCACACTCCTCTTGGACTGACCCTACAGTATAGTTTTGTTTTGTTTTTTTCGAATTCCCATTCCATCAAATCAGCGGCCATGTGTTACAGAGCTAATCACATTCCATTCTGCAAGCTGCAGCACAAGACCCTAAAAAACAAGTCATTCAAAGTCAGTTGCCGCTAGTCAGATGGATGGATGGATGGATGGATAGATGGATAGATAAAGGGTTAGATAGATAGATAGATAGATAGATAGATAGATAGATAGATAGATAGACAGACACACAGATAGACAGATAGATAGATGGTAATATAGATAGATAGATAGATAGACAGACACATAGATAGATAGATAGACAGACACATAGATAGATAGATAGATAGATAGATAGATAGATAGATAGATAGATAGACAGACACATAGACAGACAGACAGACAGACAGACAGACTGACTGACTGACTGACTGACTGACTGACTGACTGATTGATTGATTGATTGATTGAAAGAAAGAAAGAAAGAAAGAAAGAAAGAATGCTAATATAAAAATAAATAACAAGCTAAAATACAGAAAAATACATAATAAAATAAGGCACAGCCATTAATTCTAACAGATGATGATCTGGGGGAGGATGAGGTCAGAGAGCAGTATTAAAAAGTCTTATTGCCGTGGGGACAAAGGACCTCCTAAACCGCTCAGTTCTGCAGTGCAGCAAGAGAAGCCGTCTGCCACTACTGCTCCTCTGCCCAACCAAGAGGCTGTGGAGAGGGTGTCGCCTGTCGTCCATTATAGCTTTAAGTCTGTTCAATGTGACCCTTTCTACCACTGTTTTAATTGAGTCCAGTCTCCTGCCAAGCACTGAGTGGGCTTTTTTCACCAGCTTGTCCAGCCTCTTGGTATTATTGTCTGCATCTATCTGCTGTCCCCAACAAACAGCAGCATAGAAAAGGACACTGGCGGAGGAGTCAGGACTTCTGTTTTTTCCTACCAAGGTTTGAAGAAAGCAAGCGACTCTGCGGTTTAGATACGGCCTGGACCAGGTGCTATCGCTGTCTGAATCTGCATTTTGTGGAAAGGGAACCAGGAAATCAAAGAGGAAAGTGGGACCGCAGAACAAGCCCGGAGAAAGTGGAGACGGAACCTCAAAGCCGGCTAGCAAAATTGGATTAATCAGGGTTTTATTTTTTATTTATTTATCTTGTTCCTTAAACTCAAAAGTAGACAACCCTTTGCTTCGTGGCATGTGACAAGGGCACATGCTTTTACTTTTTTTTTTCACTGATCCCAAGAAATTGGAGACAAGCAATTTGAGCTGTCATGGAAATTTCCCAGATAGTAGCATCGCTATCTGCACTGAGGATCTGTTGACGCGACTGCATTGACCAAATGCTCCAGGGTTGTGAACGTAACTGAAAGTTGCAAAGCACAGGATTGTCTACAATTAACGTTTATCACATTTAGCAGACGCGAATACCATTTCCTAATTTAGTTCCCCCTAAGAGCAACTTGGGGCTAAGGGTCTTGCTCAAGGACCCAGTGGTGGTAGTGCTGGAGGTAGGATTTGAACCCACAACCTCTTGGTCCAGAGGTGAGTATCCTGTCCACTTGGACTACTTTTGGTTGAAAGAACATTCAATCATTCATTCATTATCCGAAGCGCTTAATCCCTATCGGGGTTGCGGGGACTGCGGGCAGTGCGGATGGTACCTTGCTCATAAGTACCTCAGTGGTAACTTTACCGGCCCTGGATTCAAACCTGCGACCTTCTGATCACGAGGCGAACACCCCACTGTTACTCCAGCTAACGCCAACCCAAAAATGATCTATTCAAATTTCTGCAAAATCTCTCCAATCATTTGAAAGAATAATTAATTATTTCCAGGTTGTTAAAGTAATTTCCTGTAACTTTTATACTGTAATATGTCATAGGAACAAAATACTGCAATGTTGATTTTTCTCTAATATCGTACAACCTTCCTCTGAACTTGTAAGCTCATCGCTAGCACCTCTTCCAAATGGCTGGATAACTTCCCCATCTCCCACTGTACAGCTTCCTCTATTTTGAATGGGTTGTTAGGAAGAGTAAATAAATCCAGACACTACAAGAAATTTGCCCAGAGGCGGGGAGAGGAAGTCTGCCGATGGACGTCCTTTCAGCCCCGTAACGTCCCAGCAAAACCACAACACGACGGCCAAAGGCGAGCACTAACACAAGCAACGCACAGGGGAATACAAACCGGCAAAACAAATGATGTGCAATAAATTGTCAAGAACCGCAAGTTTGCAAGAATGCAGAAGGGAGGCAAGAAAAGAGAAAAGGAGGCGGGAGAAAAACACCACGCCAAAGCGCTCCGAGCTTGTTGGGACTTGTTGAGTTTGGAAAAAGTCTAGAGAGAAAAACATTAAGAAAACCTATAATGCAACAATTAGATGATCAAAAATGTTTGTAGCTACAAAATGTTATGAAATTGTAAAATACTGGTGTTTTAACGTGCATCATGTCCACTTGTGAAATTTGAAAATTTGGGGATATTTTTAAAAGCGATGTGCATATTCATAAAATCATGCATTTCTTAATGAAATAACGGTGCACATGCTTCAAATTAATATTTTTTTGGGACTACTCTAAAACTAAGAGTTTGAATTCAAGTTTGTATATTTTGCATATTCATAAACGGATGCATTTCTTGAAGGAATAAATATGCAGGAATGCTCAAAACTAAAAAAGCAAAATTTAATATGATTTGCATTTCAGATTTGCATATTAATAAACTGCTACATTTATTTAAGAGAGAAAGGTGCAGGAATGCTCATAACTGGGCAATTTTGGGGATTTCTCAAAAAAGCAATTTTGTTCATGAATCCATGCAATCTGTGGAGAAATAAACATGCAGGAATGTTCAAAATTGTGAAATTTTCTTTCAGGCTCACGAAGGAACACGGCACAAAATCCTGCTTCCTGCTTCTACACAACTGGACGTTTGGAAGTAAACTATAAGCAAACATGCTCCAGCCTTCACTCCTGAAAACAAAAAAAAACAAAGTCAGTCTGGGATAGCTTGTCAATTGCTTCCAAGTCATAATTCGGACCAGCTGTGCCGTTTGGGAGGGAGAGCAGAGCGGACCCCCACCAAAACCAAACACTTATGAACACCCAGCCAAGCGTCTTGTCTGCAGACTCCAGATTTTGTTTGTAAATCACCACTTAAGATAACGGCAAGCCGAAGGCGGGATCTCTTCGAGACATAGGGGTCGGCCTCAGGTATGATAACTTCTTCCCTATTTGGATCAAACGACTACAAGATGGCAAAACATCTTCGCCGTATTAAATGAAAAAATGCTGAAAATTCAGAATGTGCGCATCAGTGTTGGGGAAGTTACTTTTCAAACGGTCGCTTTTCAAGCTACAAGCTATTTTTGATTAAACAAATCTAAGCTGCAGCCAAGCCACTGTTTAAAACTATAAGTGAAGTTATTTCACAGTTACAGATTCTTATTTTTAAATTATTCATTTCGTTTTGAAAATATTTTTTAATTTTTTTGTTATTTTAACACGAAAAAATGACTGAACGAATCATATCAGATGCCACGTCTGTGAATTCAACACCAATCAGATCACCAATCACTTGCTGGTTGAAAATACCCGTCTTTACAAAGAGAGAAAAGCAACTTCTCTTTTTAGACATTTATTTAAACTTCATATACACTACTGAAAAAAGTGATCAAGTTAGAAGCGTCACTAATTTTAGTTAGCTACTCCCCAACATTGGCTAGAATTCCCGCAGAAAGATCACTTGGAAAAAAGAAGTGGAGGCAAATTTGCCAACAAAGGGCCCGATATTAGTCTTGGTACGTCTTAATGTGTAAGTCTTGCTATAAGCCCCATACAGGACACGGCAGCTGGGGCGGGTTTTCACCTCTCAGAAGTGCTGATTCGGGAACAGCTGCAGGAGCCGACAACAAGGGGGTACGTGAGGCGAAAAGCGCCAACGATTGCTTTCAACCACCTTGAACGAACTGCCAACAGGTAGCGGGGTAAACTGGGGTCGTCCATAACAACTCACTGCAGTCCCTCGAAGCCTGTGAGTGGGCTGTGAAGGTCATCAGGATAGGAAAAGTTACTACTAAGCATTTTTATTTTAAAGACCAAGGCTAAAGTAGTTACCACAATGTTGAAAAGGTCCACTTGGAGATGGTCAATGTGGCTAAAAATGAATGCCAGCTAAATGTGCAAATCAGTGGCAGACACCAAAAGAACAAACGCTACCAGGCCTTTAAGACATTCATTGTCGACCACAAAAGAATCACTGAGTTCATCTTGAAAGACCTCCACTGTCCTCTTCCTCCACAAACAGACATATCCCATGGAGTGGGACCTTCATGGTTACATTCCCTAATTTGGTTTATTGTTCCTGTTCGCACTGAACAAACTGTGATTTGTTTTTTCCTGCAAGCGCCGGGACAAACAGGAACAGTACTTGCCAGCTAGCACAACATCTGCGAGGCATTTGTGGGGAAGACCTGCGTGAGGTTAGATTCGCAGTCATGACGCTCGCCGCTTGCCGTGTGAGGTAATGAGAGAAAAATCAAGACTTCCCTTTTCGCCTGTCAGTTCAACCGCTAAAAAGTGGGAGACTGGGTGAAGTGGGAGACTGGGTGAAGTCCTTAGATGGCCCTTTTACAGGACGGTCAGTTGAAAAGCAAGATTAATCTGGTTTAAAACTCCTGAGGCAGCCTGAAGCAGCATCTAACCAAACTGCCAAGGGTTCAAAACCAGCTTATGCTTGATTCTGTTCCCTTGACCATCCTGAGCCAGCAACTAACCGAGGTGGAAAGGGTTTTAACTAGCTTAAGTTGACCTTGCTGAACCAACATCTAAGGTTGGTTTTGAGCCCTAGACCGTCCTGATGCAGCATCTAACTGAACTGTAAAGGATTCAAAACCAGCTTAAGCTTGATCTTGAATACCTTGGCTGAGCATCTTAAGCATAGTTTTGACTTTCTTTTGACATTCAAGAACCAGCATCTACATAAGCTGTAGAACTGGTCAGTCGAGGTTTCAAAACCAAGCTTAGGCCAGCCCTTTATGGCTCACTTAGACCTTCAAGATGGTCAGGTATTTAAAACCAAGCTCATGCTCCCAACGTGAGCAACGATGGTCGGTGGTCGGTTGATGGATTCCCTGATGAGAACATTCCATCAATGAACCGCTTTCCCATCACCTAAGCGCCGCTGTAGCTCGGTCCGTTCCCTAACGGCCAGACAAGCTTCACCCCACCCCTTCCCAAAAAACCCTTACGTGTTAACAGCCAGGCGTGTAAATGGAGGTTGCTTTTTTAGAGAGCGGTCTCTTATGGGAAAACCAGATGTGGCTTTTTAATGATAATTGAAACAGGAGAAGCCTCAGTGGTATGGCACAGTCACTGGTCCACTTTTCACTGTCGCTGTGTGGGCTTCTGGAAGAGAAGGAGGAGCCAGGGTGTGGACTTTGACCAACTTTGGAGGCAAATAAAGACCAAGAGAATGAGAAGTTTGTTTCACTATGGTAACAGCTGGATGCTGCTGCTACCTTTTGGCTATCCCAGATAAAAATAAAACAAGATCATTAATAAAAGTCAATTGGAACCATCTGCCTTCTTCATTGGCCAGTATCAAAACATCGAGCCACCAACAGACAGTCATTTGGACTCCAAATGTGAGGACTTATTTTGACCACAAAACCCTCCACGTGGTGGAATCCGCTGAGTAAACAGTCTCCAAAAATGTGAAAGTGAAAAGAAGATGAAATTAAGTGGACACACCACAGCACAGCACACACTGCACCACAACAAAATGTGACCTCTGCATTTGAGCCATCCGTAAAAGAGCAGCCGACACGGACAGCGCCCGGGGACGGTACCTTGCTCATGAGTGCCTCCAGAGAGATCACCTGCCAATTTCTGGTGCACTACTATGCTAACGTGTTGCCGTTTGACTCAAGGCCCGAACAAAGCGCTATCGGCTACAAGCAGAGTCCAGACAAGATGTTCCCCAAAACACACGGGAGGACATGGGAGTTCTGCCCCGTTTCTGCTGGGGTTGGGATGTTGTGGGTGACTCGATTAACCTCGGACGACGAGGAGCTCTGAGCGTCAGTCACAACTGTTTAGAAGGAAAATAAATCATCTCAATTATGTGTTGTCGCTTGTCATTTTGGTCCGTAATTAATGGACGCAAGTTGTGTAACAAAGCAGGGCTGTTGATTGTTCCCTCGTCCAATGTCCTTCGCTTTCCAGTGAAGCGTCTAAAGAGTTGATAAAGCTGAACATTCAATTAAAGTGGACGGGGATTACAGATAACCTGCAACCTTTGGTGTTATTTATGACCCATATTTTAATAAAGTTCAGCTGATTTCGGACAACAACTAATACTCTATTTTTAGATGCCAAGTTTTAGTCTTAAGACTAAATGTACAAATAAATTAATAATTGATGGCTACTACAACCCTTAGAAAAGGGTCAAATAATGGAAACGAATACTGTACATTTTCGGTTTCAATTTTTGCAATCTTAAATATTACATCAAAGGCGAGGATAAAGAATAATGGACAGCGGTCCAATTTCATTGAGGCTAATCCAAATACGCTCTTTTTCAGAGTTGGTCTTTTTTGGGATTGTATTTTCAAGTTTCTGATGATGTTTGTTTCTGCATTTTTGCTGAAAATGATTTATGTTGGTCCCATTTTTTTTACATCACAACTAAAAACTGAATTTTAACAGGATCGTGTAGATGTTTTATATCAAATGTCTGTCTGTCTGTCAACAACTCACACTTCAAGATCAACATCATCGTCGTCGTCATCTTTCCCAACAGTGGCTTTATTTCACAGGGATGGCAGGAATTTGACTGGAAATGATCAATAAGCATAAAAGATGCCCCTTGACACTTCAGCAAAAACCGCAGCGCTGGTCATCTTCCCCGTCTTCCTCCGAGCCCATACAACATTATGGATCAAACAAGGACTCTGATTTGAGAACAGAGCCTTTTTGTTCTCTCCCGAAAAGCCTGAAACGGCTGAGACGCCACATTTCCAATAAAGTCCTTTTTAAGAGCGACATGAGCAAATTACTGCTGGAAACCAAAATCCCCATGTAACTACGCCACAAAGAAAAAAAGAGCGAATAACGAGGGAACAGAGACATTTTTATTGAACTTTTTCATCTTTTAGCCACATTTTTTAATTCTTTGTTTTATATTTTTTAATGATTAACTGAATTTATGCTTTTATATACAACGGGGATATGCAATATATTAGAGGTCGACCAATATTGGTTTTTCAAGGACAATATCGATACCGGTTTTTGCTAGTTAACAAGACCGATAACCGATGTGCAAAAAAAAATAAAATCTCCGTCAACCGAGAAGCTCTCCTCCCTGTTCTTCTCCTTCTGGGAGCTTCACGCTGTGCTCGTGTGTGAGTTTGGTGTGACTGACAACAAGGCTTCAACGTTGATTGGCTACTACTCGTGTGACACATAGCCAATCAGAGACTGTTGTGGGCATGACATTAAATGAAGTCGCGAGTCAAGAACAAACAGCACAGAGAGAAGAGACGGCAGTGGAGCCACAGTAGCGCAGTAATATTGGGGACGGTCAAAAATGTGTGCTTTCCCCTTAAATTTTTTTCAATAATGACAACCAAACCAAGGACGCCAGCAGGGAAACTGCCACAAGGAACTAACCATTTGAAGGAACAGATTTTGTGATAATGGAACGCAACATGTTTGGGATCCCAGAGTTATAATTCTTGCAAAAAAACAGTTCCTTAACAGCCAAAATGTTGTAACTTTGAATGAGACCCAATGTTCTTGTGATCATACTTGGGGTACCAAAAGGTACCTAAGAGGGCACCAGCCAACGGAGAAGATGCACTGCACTTTTTACAAAGAATGAGGTGAATCACGTGCAGCCGTGCTGTTTCTATCCAACGCTGGAGTGTATATTTCGGTTCCCCAAAGCCAACGTCCTCTGCATCTTCTACGAGATGAGATGAGACGAGATGAGCCTCAAGCGACTTTCTCATAGTCGTCTAAAACCAAACCCGCGACAGCTGACCTCACAAGGACGCCGCCCCAAAACAATTCCGACCCTGGTACGGCTGGAGCTAAAGGTGAAGGTGAAGAGTGTGTAAAAGTTGTTGGAGAATCTCCGGTTGGGTTTGCGCTTGTTGGTCCGTGCCAAGAACATTTCTGCCCGGCCCACACAGGGAGAGACCCACATCGGGTAAAACCTTCTGTTCTGAGACGTACACACACTCTCTCCAGGTCTTTAAACTGAGGGTTTGCATGTCTGTCTCAATGTGCGAGTGTGTGTGTGAGAGAGTTCCGGCATGTGGCTTTCACAATAACGAAAAATCTGCTCGTTTTGACCTGGAAGGCGGTGTGTTCTTCATGGCAGATCGCTAGCAGCCGTGGCTGCAGGCCTGCTGGCATCGCCTGCGCAGACGCCGTCACGCTGACTAAAACCTCGTTCCCCAAGGAGGAGGAAGAGAAGACCAGAACAACACAGCTTGAGTTTGAAGCTGGTGGAAGACTCTGGAATCCAGTTTTTTGGAAGGTGGGATTACAAGCAAGGAAAGGGGAAAAGCTCAAAAAAACGAGTGCAGAAAATAACAGCGACGCTGCAGATACACAGGTGGAGAGATCCTGAAGAAAAGAGGGAGGGAGGGAGGGAGCGGTTTGTTTAGGGCAGGGATGCTTGTGAAGGTCTCTGATCTCTACCTCTGATCGAAGATGATGTGATATGCGAGAAAGGGGAGGGTCTCCGAGACGACTAGCTCACACTGTAACAAATGCTTTTAAAGGATCGCCAAGGCTTGTTTAGGCTCCCTTTACGTAGGAAAATGAAGGTGTTGCTTTCGACCAACGCTGTGCATAAACGTCAGTAAAACGTCATTAACGGCATTGGTACTGAGAGCAGGATCCAAAGTTTCTGACAACAACAAACATGGCGGCGGTGAAGAACATGACTGTGACACGTAGACAGAGAATTCTTTTGACACTGATTTAAGAAAGAAGTCTAGTAAGTCCAAGTTACATCTCAAGTCTTTGGCAAACCAAGTGTCTAGTCTTTAAGCTCAAGTCCAATTCCAAGTCTCAAGTCTTTGACCTAAAGTTCAATTTAAGTCTTTCAGCTTGAGTCTAAATCAAGTCTCAGATCATTCAGCTTGAGTCCAAGTTAAGTCTCAAGTCTCTGAGTGGCAAGTTTAAGTTAAGTCTCAAGTCTTTGAGCTTGAGTCTAAATCAAAGTCTTGGAAAGGCAAGTCCAATTCAATAATCAACACTTTCAGCTTAATCCGAAGTCAAATCTCAAGTCTTTGAGCTCTAGTCCAAGTCATGTCTCGAGTCTTTGACCTCTAGTCCAAGTCATGTCTCGAGTCGTTGAGCTGTAGTCCAGTCATGTCTTGAGTCTTTGACCTCTAATCTAAGTCATGTCTTGAGTCGTTGAGCTCTAGTCCAAGTCATGTCTTGAGTCGTTGAGCTCTAGTCCAAGTCATGTCTTGAGTCGTTGAGCTCTAGTCCAAGTCATGTCTCGAGTCTTTGAGCTCTAGTCCAAGTCATGTCTCGAGTCTTTGACCTCTAGTCCAAGTCATGTCTCGAGTCGTTGAGCTCTAGTCTAAGTCATGTCTTGAGTCTTTGAGCTCTAGTCCAAGTCATGTCTTGAGTCGTTGAGCTCTAGTCCAAGTCATGTCTCGAGTCTTTGAGCTCTAGTCTAAGTCATGTCTCGAGTCTTTGACCTCTAGTCCAAGTCATGTCTCGAGTCGTTGAGCTCTAGTCTAAGTCATGTCTTGAGTCTTTGAGCTCTAGTCCAAGTCATGTCTCGAGTCTTTGAGCTCTAGTCCAAGTCATGTCTTGAGTCTTTGAGCTCTAGTCCAAGTCATGTCTTGAGTCTTTGAGCTCTAGTCTAAGTCATGTCTTGAGTCGTTGAGCTCTAGACCAAGTCATGTCTCGAGTCTTTGAGCTTGAGTCCTAGTTAAGCCTTGAGGCTTTGAGGTTGAGTCCAAGTCAAGTCTAAAGTCTTTGAGTTCAAATCCAAGTCAAATCTCAAGTTTTTTAATGGTAAGTCCAAGTTAAGTCTCTAGTCTTTGAGCTCGAATTCAAGTCAAAACACTGCCGATGTACGTGTGTTTTGAAGTGCCTTATGAAATTTGACGTAACTGATCCAGCATCCTTTATTTTCATGGTGTACACCGTGCATGTAGCTACTCTTTTGTTAGCGTTTTGAACAAAGCCGCTACAGTGAAACACAATAACAGACGGCAGTTTTCTGTCACCCTCTCACACCGCCTTGCCTTGGAAACTGAAGCTGACGGTTACTTAAAGCTGTGGACATTTTTGAATTGTTTTTTACATCTTTGCCCTGCCATGGTGGAGGCCGAGGTGTGGTGGGTCACCTTGGTGATGTCGGGGTATCCAGCGGCAACCTCAGCGGGGCAGAAGGGATGCTGCTGTTGGGACGCCTCCACCGAAGTGGCCCACTGGTCCACGAAGCCGATGGGGGTGAAGAGGCCGCAGTCCCTCACACTCGTCTCCCGCTCGAAATCCTCACACACACCATCGCCGTCATAGTAGTAGCACATGCTGGGCTCACCTGGGCGGGGAAGAGGCAAGAGAGACGTGTGTGTGTTAACAGCACTTTTCTAGTATGTTTTAAAACTTTTTAAAAGGCCAGCTATTTTTGGAAAACAGTGCTTTAGGGACGGTACCTTCCTCATGAGTACCTCAAGTGGTACCTTTATCGGTCCGGGACTTGAACCAGTGACCTTCCAATCACAGGGCCGTCTCCCTGACCGTTACACTACCAACTGGACAAGCTTCAAGCACATCTTAGGCTTACTGCCATGTCAGTGTGGCACCAAAAGTGGTTTAAAACACAGCTAAAGACTGCAATAAATAAAGTGAATTGTTACTTCAAACTGGATTAAGCAGGTCAGCTAAACCCAGTCTGGTCAGTTTTATTTTTGTCTGGAACTGGACGACAGCAGCAGCAGCCTGAACTTGTTGACATGCCGGGTGGGAAAAAAAGAAAAAAACAGAAAGAGCCTGAGGAAGTGTCCAGCATTAAAAGAGAAACAACGCCTTACTGGTGTCATCCCTCACTCACTCCTCCCCTTCCACACTCTCTCTCTCTCTTTCTCTCTCCCTCTCTCTGGGGAAGAGAGAGAGACGTGAGAAAAAGAGAGTAAACATCAGTGTCCTGGCTGCCAGGTCACAGCTTCAGGTCTGTCTGACCGTCGGCGGCTCTGTTTCAGATGACAGAACCGAGACGGACGAGTGGAGAAACGAGTGAATCCTCCTCCTCCTCCTCGCGCCAGCAGCCAGGGTGAGAAAAGGAGGGGGCGGATACAGAGAAAAGAAAGGGGATCTGAAAAAGAGATCTATGTGTGTGTAAGAAAAGGAGAGAGAGAGAGGGAGAGAGAGGTGTACAGGAGAGATAGAGCTAGACGTATGCGTGTAAGAAAGAAGAGGGGGAAAGAGAGATAGAGAGAGAGAGAGAGAGAGAAATGTGGGTAAAAGAGAAAGAGAGATAGATGTCTGTAAGAAAGAAGACAAAGAGAATGAGAGAGAGAGAGAGAGAGAGAGAGAGAGAGAGAGAGAGAGAGAGAGAGAGAGCGAGATTGAAAGAGAAGTGTACGTGTATGAAAGAAAGATGCGGATGTGAGAGTGAGATGTGTGTATGTGATACGGACGTGTATACTGTGTGAGGAAAACAGAGAGAGAGAGAGAGAGAGGAAGAGAAAGGGATGGCTTTTCCAGACACCACAGCTGGAGACTCCACTGAGTTTCTTAGTCTCCATCTTTTTCCTGTTTCCTTTTCCATCTGTGTATCCCTTCATGTCTCTCTCTCTCTCACTCTCTTTTTCACTCCCTCTTTTTTTCACTCTCTCTGCCACACACACACACACACACACCTCTGTCTGTCTCTGCTTCAGACACTTTACTTACATTCCCGCCATCCTCTTCCTCACTCTTAATCTCTCTCCACTTTGTCCTCCTCCTTCACCCTCTCTCTCCGCTCCCCGCTCTCTCTCTCTCTCCATCCTTCACTCTCCTCCCCTCTCTCTCCCTCCCTCCTCCCTCTCTCTCTCCCCCTCTCCCCCCCCTCCCCTCTACCCCCTCTCCCGCCTCCCCCAACTCCAGGGTTCCAGTAAGAGGGACAGGAACCGCAGCTGTGTAAGTTGGCCTCTGCACAAATTCAATGCTCCCCTCAGCCTAGTTCTGCTGATGTTGAAACGAGGGGCTGCCGAAGGGGGCACACACACACACTACTCAAAACACACACACACACACACCCACCCATCAACAAAGCCCCTCTCTACCATCTCCTAAACCAAATTCGTGGTTCACTACCAGGGCAAGGTATAAAGTGATCTGGGAATTTCTTAAACCTGAATAAAAAATGAGCTGTGAAAAGTCTGTGGAGAATAAAGACATCCTGAACCCAAGCCACCTGGTCTCAAGCAGACAGATGTGCAGTCCAGATCCAGACAGACAGGCGGAGAGACAGAGCAGTGCATCCAGATTTCTGAAACAGCCACCAACATTTCATCCAGCAGCTACGCTAAAAAGCAAGTGGACAACGGAATAAAAAAAAAAAAAAAACCATCCTGGCGTGCAAGCGCGGGGTCTAGACACTATGGGGAAGGTTATTGTGTGTGAGGGCGCAGTCGAAAGCTGAAATTCCACAAAATCTACATAAGGCTGTCAGAAGTGCGATGCACGGCCTCTCAACAAGGTCAGGAGAGTTGGAGTTACATAACGACTAGAGCTGGGCCAATAAATCGATATATATACAGTATATATATATATATATATGTATATGTATATATATATATATATATATATATATATGTATATATATATATATATATATATATATATATATATATATATATATATATAGATAGATGAATAGATATGTGTATATATATACACAGTATATATATAATATATATATATAAGTTTATATTTCATTTTTTTACTCAAATTCTGTAACATCTATTATGAAATTTCTGGCAGACATTAATATAATAAATAGAATTGCTGCATTTTAAGTCCTATAAAAATAAAATAAATATACATTTTTATCAACTATTATTATTATCATTATTATTATTATTATTATTATTATTATTATATTTTATGCAATATATAACTATCATTTTACTCATGGGCATTTATACAAATTCATTTTGTGAAGTCTTTTTGGTAAGAACGCAAATATCTATGCATCTATCTATCTATCCAGCCGTCCGTCCATCCATCCATCCATTCATCCAGCCATTCATTAATTCATTCATCCACCAGTCCATTTATCTACCATTCCATCAAAAATCATCCAGCCTCTAGGAAAAACATTTACATTTACTCAATTTTTATATCAAATACTTATCCAGAGCAACATCCACACCCTAATTAAAGGCAGATTCTTCCCTGAGCAACTTGGGGTTAACAGCCTTACCTGGGGGCCCAGTGGTAGTAGTGAGGGGCGTTAAACAGAGCTGGACTTGAACCTACAACCTCTCTTGGTCTGTAGGCAAGTGTTCTACTACGAGGTCTTTGTAGAGCCTGCAACAGGCTCAAGTGAACTCCGCAAACCGTTTTCATGTGTTAATATCATGTTAGCGAAGCCGTTCCGCAGGTCGTCCACACGCAAGGCACCGCAGACTCGATGTGACATACGTGTCCTCGGGCCAAAACAAAAGGGGAGCGCGGGAGCGGAAAAGCCCTGTTCATGCATTAAGCAGAGAGCCGGACTAGGTGCCAAGGCATCCGTTCTGAATTTGTTGGGCTGCTCGTTTTAATAAAATGTCTTCCAGACTTTGTGGCGATGTCACATGGTCTGTGACCAAAAAAACGAAAAAATGGCCCGACTTTTACTGGGAAACTAGTGCATATTTTTCTTATTGTTTGGGAAAAACATGGCAAAAATATTACAAGCAAGAATGCAGAGGCTGGAGTTGGAATGGGAATGGAAGGAGAAAATTATATTTTGAAAATGTCAAAGTATTTTATGAAAACAAAACATTTCAACCATATTTGTAAAAAATGAACCGATTATTTGCATAATATTAATTTAAACGGTTACCATTTAGGAAGGATAACAGTGCTTACGTTATGTGTTACTTGCCCTAGTAAGAACTCATTTTAGCAGCTGTTAAATTAAAAGACCTCCACACCACTAGGTGTCAGTGCAATATTCCTGGATTGTCTAAGAGCGTGACATATAGGCCACATCTTTTTATTTCTGCCATTTTTTTCCCTTAAATGCTCACCTGTACAGTTGAAAAAAGGCTCTTTCTTGCATTGGCTGGAGCAGCCATCACCGTTCATGATGTTCATATCATCACACTGTTCTCCATGAAACCTGCAGGCCAACAGAAATATCACATTATAGTTCTAGCAAGTATTTTACAGTAGAAATGACCCACTATGGATTTCAGAGGCACCCAAAGATGCTAATAAGGCTAACAGTGAATACAAGCTAATGAGGCCCATCACCATTATGTTCTCTTAATCACTGCTTTCTCCATTAGCATCTTAGGTTGGAATGTCTACTATCAATTCCAAGGACGAGATCAGGAATAAAGCATGTTAGTTGTTTACATTTACATTTATGGATTTTAACAGACGCTCTTATACAGAGCAACTTCATTTTTTTTGACCAAGTAAAGGCCACACTCAGCGGCTAGAGATGGTACGGCGCTGGATTTTAACTTACAGTCTCCGGACAAGTCGGACATTATCTTACCCCACCGCCAAGATGAGCAGAAATCTAACATTAAATAACAGCTAGCAAAAGCTTTTGAATGCCACATTCAAAACCAATTCTAACTCAAACTAAATCAGGATGTAAGAATGTTCTTGCACTAATCCAGCGTTTCCCAATCCCAGTCCTCGCGGCTCACCGCTCTGCACATTTTCGGTATTTCCTGCACTGTCGCACGCTGGTCCTACGTTGCTTATTCGCTAATCAGTAGCAACAGCTGTGCTGTGGGTCTGGAAAGTCGAATCTGTGCAGAGCGGTGGGCCGCGAGGACCGGGATTGGGAAATGCTGCACTAATCAAACAAATCAAAAGGAAAGATTTCTCTCATGGAAGTACCTCTGAACAATTCCATCCCCGCAGTATGGTGCGCCGAGGCGATGGCTGAGTGGAGGTGATGGTTCACTTTCTCCATACCTGGACACTGTCTGGATTTGGTATGTGTATAACGCTCCATACTGCACATCCCTAAACACCAACATGAGACACAGTTTGGGGTTACTTCTCTCAGACTGGATTAGAAAAGTAAAATCTATTTTTATTTAAAGCATCTCTTAATCCAACAATGTTTAAGTTGTTTTCCAATATTTGCAAGTGCCATACTTCAACGTGAAATCTGTGAAATATAATGTATCTTACAGTTGGTCTAGTTTGAACTATCTTGTTAATCTCTTTAAAAACACAGTTCTGAAATCCCACTACCGGTCAACAAAAATCAAGCCTGTAATTCTCTAATCCTTACTCACTTTCTTGAGCAAACCGTCCTCATTTGAGGCAACGTGAAGCAATTAACTGGATGATTAACAACAGACTCCCCATTTTCCTGTTTACACCTCTCTTGCTGGCCATCACTTGCAGGCTACAGTGAGTCACCGCCATTGTGGCGCATGTGCAATTCACCGTCATGCTCATGAAATTTATCTGCAATCGGTTAGGCTAGTTGATACAAAACAGAAAGCCTGGGTGGAAGGACATGTCCTAACCCTCACCCTACCCTTAAATTTGTTGTATTTGAAAAGAAAGTTAGAAGAAATCCCAAACCTAGACATATGTAACTTCTCAAGCTCATAAAACCTCAGGAACTCTCTAATATAAAAGGCTAACGTGACAAGCCTTCTAAACCGTTCTGGCAAACTAGCTGGAAATACTGGTTTGATTTTGGTCATACAAGGTTGAACTGGCAGAGAGGTGAGGTGATTCTTCGTGGCCATTGTTAGTTAGATGTTCACCAACCTGATCAAACAAGTAATAAACAGCAAAAGACTAGTATGAATCAGCTTAAAATAAACAATCATTGATTATAGCAGGATTTTCTACAAACAAACGGAAGAAAGGTAAGGTTTTTCCAACTGTAAACCCAGTCACCATCAGTAGCAAAGTCCGATATCAAACAGAGATCTAACGGTAAGACGAGACTTTTTTCCCCATTTGGTACGAGGTCTGATTTTTCCTGTTTAGCGCTTGGCTTGTTGTGATGGTATTGTGCACTGTTCTCCTTTGACTGAAAGCCTTTCAGAAACAGATGTCTTGGTATTGTTTCTCAAAGTTTCCGGCAACTAAGCGCTTGGATCAGAACGTGGACTCGGACTGTTTGGAAGGTTTTTATTATTCTCTCCGCTGTCTTCAGGGATAGATGGGATGACTTAGCAGATATCTCAGGGACTAAAATCAGGTTCTGGGATCTCTTTTGGAAAAAAAAAAAACTGTTGGTTTTTCAGGCTGGTCAGCATTTTGTTCTGTTCCATAGGGGTATTTGTCTGCATCTTAACCTGTGTTTAGGGACCCTTCAGTTTGGTTTGGGTGCCAAACCAGTTTTAGCCAGACCAGCCAGAGCTATGTTTTGGACATATTCAAGAGAATACCAAACTTTCTCCAGTAGAGACCCATGAGAAAGTAGACGTCATGGAAGTCAGCGTCATAATGAATTTTAAGAAAATTTCCATACCTCTCAGGGGTATTCAATTCCGGTCCTGGAGGGCCGGTGTCCTGGAGCTACCTGATCAGTCTCTACTGGTGATTATCTACCTGATACCAGGTGTGAATGTTCTGAAATCCAGTAGGATGGAAAACCTGCAGGACACCGGCCCGGAACCGGGACCGGAATTGAATACCCCTGACTTAGAGCCATACCTTGAGAAACCACCTTAAGCTGTGACTGTAAACCTACAACCTAGAAGTGGGTTTCAATCCCATCTTGGATTAAAATCTTGAACCAAGAGTAAGACTGGCATCGTCAGCCAATATAAGCAAGAGTCTGAGGTACTCATGAGCAAGGTACCGTCCCCAAGCACTGCTCCCCAGACGCTGACAAAAAAGCTGTCCACTGCTCCTTCACGTCGGGTCAGATGGAGAGGTCACATTTCACTGAAGTGTACTGCGCTGTGCTGTGGTGTGGTGTGTTCACAATGACAATCGCTCACTTTCGCTTAGATCACTCAATACTCAATTATGTTGCTCTCTGTACTTTTTCAACTGTGACAGAAGATATTTAATCCCAGATGACCAAAAGCATTGACTTGTACCTCAGCTTTTTCAACGATCCTTTCTTGTTCCCACCCCACTACCACACTGTATCCCAACTTCTCTCATTCCCCGTTCCGGGCTGCAGAATTGAACCAAAGGGTCAGACTGGCCGGAGGGGCACTGACACTCAGACACAAAACAAACAGTTTGGTGTGCTGCTCCAACCCGGTCTTCAAAGAAACAACGAAACCCGATCGGTGAGTCGCAAGCCAAAAACAAGATGAGCGTCAGGAGAGAACGCATCCAGGCCAGGCCATGCTGAGCAAACTGGTGATGGAGGGAGCAGACTTACAAACAACGGAAGTCGCTTAACAATACAAAATCTAACTCACAGTTCCAAAAACAAGGTGGTTTTGTTGATTACGAGAAAATCCGGGAAGACGGTGAACTGAGACATACGGTATGACGGTATTAAATACGAGGCCACACACGGACCATCAAGTAGAATTATTTAGAATGATCCCCTCGTTCAACAAAGAAAGCCTAATGAACGGCCTCACGCAGACTCGGATGTTTGTGTGTGTGTGTGCGCGTGTGTGTGTGTGTGTAAAATCCACCCACAAAGCTTTTCACACATCCATATATTCCCAAACACCATCTCTCTCTAGTATCATAAAACTACACAATCCATCTATAAAACTACACAAGCAGGCAGACACACACACACACACACCAACGTCGGACGGTAATAAAAGAATGAAGGAGAGAGGTGGTGTTGGTGGTGGTGGTGGGGGGGGGAGGGACCATACAAAGGCCTCATTATTTGAATTTACGTTGGCCGGCTCCCCCAGGAGAAACACAAGAACGTCTCTGCTGATTAACGTAACGACGCAGCCAAATTAGCGGAGCGCCCGGGCAGCGCTGCCGGCGCTATTACAAACACCGGGGGTTCACGGCGGGCCAAGATTTTCGTGCTGCCATCAGCAGAGTTATAAGGTGCCCGCTCTAATGGGCAGGGAAGCAGCGGCGTTTAATAAGGGGCAAAAACAAATCATACAAATTAGCGCTCGAGACCAACGACAAGGTGGCGGATTTAAGTGCTGCTGCTTGTCGGTGCTGGAGAGAGAGAACAGAGACTGTCAGAAAGTAGAAGGAGAGGGAGAAAAACACACACACACAAACACACACACACTTATACATGAAACAGAAGATCTAAGCATGCACATTCACACACAATCACACACACACACAGAACTTAGAAGTCGAAAAGGCTTGTGCAGACACACACAGATCCAACACACAAATACCTGTGCACAAACAAGCAAACACACACACACACACACACACATCTAACCACACCCAAGCAAACAACTGTACATATGCGCATGCATGCAAACACATACAATCCAAAACCACACACACACTTCAATCCACTCACATCTGCATGCATACAGAGAAATATACACAAGATATGATCATGTACACACACACATCAGCACACACAGGCGTGCAATCACACGCATGAAAACACACACACGCACACACACACACCAGCACTCAAAAGAAACACATGCAGGCATGCAAGAAAACACACACAAACCACAAACACCCCTGAGCTCACACAGACAGGGAGAGAGAGTGTCAAGAGGAGTGTGTTAAAATGTGTCAAAAGATTTATAGCAGGAAACTTTGTGTTTTCATGTGTTGCGTGGTTTTTCTTTTCCCTGAACCCACACACCCACACCCACACCCACACCGACAATGCACATGCACATTCACATGCATGCATACAAACACACTTTCTTCTCAGTGCTCCATAAGCATGAAATATAGGTGTGAACGATTCAGAAAATCTCACGATTCGACTGGATTCCGATTCTTGGGCTCAAGATTCGATCCAAAATCGATTCACGATTCATAAGCGATTCACGATTCAATACACAGATGTTTCCAAAGTCAAAGTAATGCATCAATCAACCGAGAAGGAATCGTGACTCGGTTCGATTTTTTTTTTGCACACCCCTAATGGAATACTCCTTGGGCTGAAGTGACAGCAGACCAAGGTCCAGCCGCTCGGCGGCACACGGCGTCTCGACTAACACCGAACTCGGCAGAGGAAATGGATGATGATGTCACGGAGCGGGAACGTAACGGTGCTGTAAAAGGTGGAGAAAAGGCAGTGGGAAAGTTTTCCCGGGCAGCTGCGACCGAGTTACACCGTGTTCCCGAGCGCTGGCACGCGCCAACGATCTAAACCCCAAAGCCCGTCTCGAGTGGCGTGTTACGCTCGATCTGACCAGTGTAGACTCTGCAGCACAAAACTCTGGGGAGAGAACAGACACCGAGACAAACACCAAACACTGCAATCACGCCAGCTCTCTCTCTCTCTCTCTCTCTCTCTCTCTCTCGCGCTCTCTCTCTCTCGCTCCATCCTCCTTTCTCTATTTCTCTATCACTACATCCACTCCATCCCTCTTTCACCCTCTCTGTCCCTTTCTCGTTCTCTCCATCCCTCCATCACTCCGCTTAGTGTAATCTCTCGCTATCTTCTCTCTTTCTCTACACACTTCTCTCTCTCTTTCTGCATTTCTGTCCATCTTTCCCATTTCAATCTCCCTCCCTTCTTCTTCTCTCACCCTCTCTCTCACTCCTCCGCTACAAACCTCTTCTGATTTTCACACCGGTTCTCATAGCGGACCAGGGGCTCACAACAGGACGCTTCCTTAACATCGACGGCCAAAACCAACACACACACACACACACACACACTCGTCTCAGACTCTGCAAGAGCTCCCCCAGAACTTGGACAAGAAGAGGAGGAAAGCGAAGAAAAAGGTAGAACAGGGCCGAAATAAGATAAACAATGAAAAAAACGTGGGTAGGAAAGGGAAGGAAAACAGATTCTTCAAATAGCGTCAGGAGAAGTCATGCAGCTACGCAGTCGCCAGGGACAATAAGCAGCTCGGAACACCAGGCACGAAGAGCTCCTCTGTCATGCAAACGTCTAATTGGGGAAATCTGGAACCAGTGCGTGGTCTGAACACGGTGGGGATCTTGAGATATGAGCCAGACAATGTTATTCCTAAACAGCAGAAGGGGTCATCTGCGTCAAATTTAAGCGTGTTTCTTCTTGTATGCGTGTTGAGTTTGCTGTCTGTGTAGAAAGTGAGAATCTACCAGTGTTGGTGAAGGCACCCCAGTTCTAGCTTCCATCCTCCGACTCCATCTCGCAGCTGTCAAGAGCTGCCCTGTGACGCAATGAGTGAGTGTCAAACAGGCCTAATGTTGTATTCATATAATGAGTTGATTAAGTGAGGGAATCATACCGTCAACCCGAAAGAGTTTGAGGCTAGAAGTCTCGTAAGGCCAAGCTTAAAGGCGTCCACACTGAGGCAAGTGACTTTCAAAAGAATGTTTGCGATTTAACCTTTGCAGCTTCTTCATCACCTGAAAGATCAAAGATCAAAGGCTTTCTTCAAAGCGCGGTGCTGAATTCAAAAGGAAGCTGCTGTTGCATGTTATTACATATATAACTTAGAACAAGGGCTTAGCATAAGGCTTACATACTAAATACCA
This sequence comes from Distichodus sexfasciatus, assembly GCA_032718565.1. NCBI lineage: Eukaryota > Metazoa > Chordata > Actinopteri > Characiformes > Distichodontidae > Distichodus > Distichodus sexfasciatus. The sequence continues at coordinate 160,270 of JAVGVS010000321.1, read as the reverse complement.
GTTTGACTTTCAGAATGAAGACACATATCTAACAACGGAGATCGGACATTCTCAGAGAGCACTGCGTGTAGTAGATGTACAGTGCAGTAGGGAACGTACAGATACGTCAGTCTCAAAAATGAGCTATAGGCCAAAATTTGTCCAAATTGGATAAAAATGGCCAAAATTGCAATATTTCTTCATTTTCAATTAATTCTTTTTTTTCATTTTATAATGCTAGAGAGTAAAAAATAAATATGTGACCCTCCATGGAAAAACTTGTCGCTTGTCGCAACGGAGGTTTCCGAGAAAAACGACCATTTATGTTGCGTGGGGTGAAATCTTGGATTGTTTGTTTTTAGTGTTTTGAAACAGTGGAAGGTCTATACTGTACTGCTGTGAATAAATTTGGCTGGAAAACTTACCCTTTCCATCCTAAAAACGTGACTTTCTTGAGGTGAGGAATTCAATTCCAGCAGAATGTTAAAAGTTTCGGTTTTGACCGCTCTACTCCAATATTTACGGTAAATCCACTGGTTGACTAGCGTGAAGATATTTCTCCGGAATCCATCTTCGTCTCCTGAGTTCAGTTAACCTAACACAGGTAGGCTATCCGTGTGGCTGTGAATGCAGCGTAGGCTACCGTAAATACAAACGTAGCCGCGACCGCACCAAGCGTCTGTGAGTGCTACGTCGATAGTCAACTTCAAAGGCAGATTTCTCCGTTTCTCACTTGGCGTAACAGGAGAAACCCGACTCCTTTGAATGTTGATATCTCAGTTACATTTCGTCCGATTCATTCCATATAGGTATCGTTTTGAAGCTTGATTTATGCCCTTTTATGAAAACATAATAACTCAATTTTGAAAATTTGCGACAAGCGACTGGTTTTGCCTTGGAGGGTCACATATAGAAAAATAGAAAATGACAGTTTGGTTTATTTGGTTTAAATGAAATGAACTCAATTCGAAATGACACTAAGTTCGATGAAGACTGTACATGACAAAAAGGTGTTAATATGATCAGAAAAGCAGCGACGCGATTTATCGACGCAACTAAAAACCAACTAGGATTAGGGTCGAGATATTCTGCAAGCGTGCTCCCTCACTGCGTCTTTTTGTTAATAGGGAAAGTCCTTGTCTTCGTCTTTCCGTTCGACCGTTTAGCCGTATAGCTTCATCTGTATTCTATTAACGGTGGCGTGGGGCCGGAGGACTGGATGATGTGTCGTATGATGTCATTTGAGTCGGCCCATTTGACTTGCTCGAATGACATGTCGATGGTCTCGCCAATGCACTTTAATGCATAAATATATGTTGATGACATGGCGCGGAACGAGGCAACATGTCATCGGAGCTGCGCCGTTTGAGCCGTGCCAGCACCTTAAGTGTGATGGTACAATCTGTTTGCACCTATGAATCATGGGTAAGTGGAGGACTTAATGGCACATGGCCTGCTGGTGGAGGAACGTTTGAGTGTGTGAGAGTTCAAAGAGAGAGTTCTATCTAAATGAAAATGGATTCGTCACGTCCTGCTGCGAGCATGACATGGAAAGTGTTTTGATAAATGCAACACGTGCGCTCGTATAAATCGGGGCTTTTTTGTTCAGTTTTGTTATTTAAAGCACGCCATGTTCCTTTTCCTTCGCTAAATTGCACACACGCAGCAAAAAAAAAGGAGATCAAATGGAAGGTTATGTGTACAAGGGAAAGTGAGCTAGATGGATAGTCCGATAGTATTTAATAAACACAAATTGTTTCGAGGCCGTCGCTTTTCGAAACTCGACTCTGTTCTGGAAAAAGAAGACGGTCAGCACTTACCAGTAGGACAACAACAGTGCTGATGGACACTCGTGTAACTTCATCCAGCGAGGTGAAAAAAATGTGTAATGGTGCGACGGTAAAGTCAAGGTTGAGGACGTTCTTGGAAAGATGACTTGAAATTCCAGCTTTCACAATCCGTATTATCTCAATAACGACAACCTCCCAAAACTGACGACAATTCAGCGCTGACTACTGTAGGAACTAAATGTAGTTTAAGTGAGTGAGTGAACGCAGCACGGCACACAGCACGCCACAACCAAATGTGACTTCTGTATTGGACCCATCCGCGAAGGAGCAGTGGTCAGCTGACAAAAACAGCGCCCGCAGAGCAGTGCTTGGGGGTCAATACCTCGCTCGTGAGTACCTCAGTGGTACCTTTACCAGTCTGTGACTTGAACCGGCAACCCTCCTCTAACAACTAACAGACACAAAACAAACAGCTACACAACCAACTGCCCCAGTTGACAAAGTTGATGGTGTTTAAATCAATGCGTAATTTTTTATATGCGTCTAAAATGTAGCAAATATTATTTCTGCGAGTTAGGAGTTAGGGGGGATTTGACTGCGCCTTTAAGCCAAACTGAAAAGAGAGAAACTCCAGCGTCTCCACAGCGAACAAAGCCCTCTCCCATGTCTGGTTTTTCGGTAAACAGGAATAGCTGCGGTCAGGGTATGACGTAGACCCGACGTTGCTTGGCGACCTGAGTCACGGCCCAGTGAGAGGGTCGAGGACATCATCTCCCCCACCACTGCACCCCCAAAAAACCCATCTTCTCATCATCCTCACCATGCTGGATCATCCGTGTACCCTTGGCTATGGGAAGAGGTTCTTGGGAAATCCACTTGACAGTTCCTAGAAAGGAAGGACGAGGGCTTGAGGCAGGCCAGACGCCGTGGCTGTCCGCATCTGCCGCCCTGGAAATGTGGTTTGTGTTAGGGAGCTTAAGTAAAGCAGGGGCTCTAATGCCTGCCCTCGCTGAGAAAAGGTGAAGATGCATAAAGGCTTTTTTGTTCGGCCTGCATGGAGTCAGCTCCGGCACAGTACGCATCAGAGAGTTCGTTTTTTTTTTCTCTCTTTGCACTCTGGAAGGTCAAAGTCCATCGCGCCACATGTCGGAACGCAGCAAACGGCCATCGTTAAGCGTCTTCACTAGGGATGCACGATGATATCGGAATGATATCGGAATCAGCCAATAATATCTTGTTTTTAGGTCATTGGCATCGGACTGATGCTTAGATTTGTCTGATAATTCCGGCCGATATTTGATTGGATTTATTGAAATGCGTCAGAAAGGTAGCGCTTGTCGCAGGGACGTTCCAAGTCTGAGGTGGGATTTCATATGTCGCGTGCCTTCTGTCTAAAAATGTATGGTGTTATTTTGTGCCAAAATACTGAGCACGCAGTGGAACGTTCATTAGCAAAATCTCGTCTCTACGCACCCAACTCTGCCTTTAAAATGTTCATACGCGAGTTGCCGTGGTGTTAGAAATGTCAGAGTTATGGAGTTTTTTGTGGCAAAAATCTCAGCGTGCAGTGGAACATTGGCAAGCTAATTATTTTGTCTTCACGCTTGTCTTGCCTGCGCTCGTGCTCCACTCTGCCTTCCTCATTTATTGCCATCGTATATCGACATCGGCCTAGTCTTTACCATCAGAAAGGATGAGCAATTAGAAAAAGGCGTGTAATGATCCATCGCTTGACATGCACTTGCATCGATCCATTGATGTATTAATCTACATCAGTACATATTGAAAGGTTTGTCATTGAAAGTCTGGTTGAACTCAGGAATGCTTTTTGTGTTTTGATATTAATGGAAGAGACTGTGTTAATTCAGCTTACGACGCCGTCCTATATCGATCGCTTGCTTCTGAATTGAACTGAACCGAATTAAAATGAAATTTTTGCTAGAATTGAAATGAAATTGTATCACAGCCGTGATATCAGCATTAATCAAATTATATTTTAGTTGCTTTTTGTGATTTCATATCATCAGAAGTGATTGTTAAATCAGGATATGATACTGATACTACATCGATTGCTGGATTCTGATTTGAATTCAGTTGAAAAAAAATCAGCAGACATCAGTCGTTGAATAATATTTTAGCTAAATGAAATTTTGGTTGCTCTTTGTGATTATATCTGAACGGTGATTGTGTTACATTAGCATACGATATTGCCTGATATTGACTGAATTGCATCAAATCTAAGTTGTATCATAACACTGAATCGTTGTCTGTCGCCCCATATATGGAGATGAAGCCCCTAATTTAACCCCTAATCTCCAATCGTACTCCCCCGCACTACCCGTGTTCCTGAGATAAGCCTCATTAGATCCCAGAAATACCGACCAAATCCTTGTAAGATGTTTTCTCTGACCTTATAAGCATGAGCTTCGGGTCTCCAAACTTCCTCGAACGAAACCCCGAGACTGACCTGGGGCAGCAAACGAAAGCCCAAGAGCCGAGATCAAAGCCACCCACCCTCACCACTGAGTATGGATTAACCCTCTTCTCTTTTAGGTCGCAGCAGTATAAGAAGATGGATGCTTGATTTCCGACTGTTTTGACATCTTTGACCAGATTTCTTCAAGGGGCACTCCAAGGACGAAGTCACAGCTAATGACCAATGACAGCTTACAAGGATGTTTGGCATAGGTAGCATGCAAATCATGTTAAAAGTCTTTGTTACCATTTATTTATTTTCGACATGCTGGCAGAATCAGCTTTTGAGGAGAGACCACGCGCTGTTCGCTGATTAAATCCATGCCGTTTGTGAAATTAGTTAAAGCATCTCTTCATCTGGAACTCTACAAATGGAAGACTTTACATAACGTCTCTGGCCAAACATGTCAAATGAGGACAAGAGTTCTGGAAGGGAAGGGGTTAGTGGGGTGCTCGGGCAGATGGGATTTCCAGTTGTTTTTGCCTTTTGTCTGGCAGCGATGCCCTTTGAAGCCAAGAGAGCAGAAGAAGGGGCAGGTCAGGGAGAGGATTAACGGATGGAATGGTGCTTCAGAAAGGTTGAGGTCAAACGCCCCATGGGTCAAGCTCCCCCTGCTTGATTTACTCCTCTGTCGTACGGCCTTAATGCTCGAAATTCTCTGATTGGTCAGCAGACCTGAAGTGGTTCAACACGGGAAATCGGTCAAGCAAATGGAGAAAATGTTGGGTTTCGTGGTCGTGAGGTACTCATGAGCAAGGTACTGTCTGCAAGCACTGCTCACCGGGAGCTGCCCTTGTTAGCTGCCCACTCAGTCACTCAGTCAGTCACTCAGTCAGTCACTCAGTCAGTCACTCAGTCAGTCACTCAGTCAGTCAGTCAGTCACTCACTCAGTCACTCACTCAGTCAGTCAGTCACTCACTCAGTCAGTCACTCACTCAGTCAGTCACTCACTCAGTCAGTCACTCAGTCAGTCAGTCAGTCAGTCAGTCAGTCACTTGCTCAGTCAGTCACTCGCTCAGTCAGTCACTCGCTCAGTCAGTCAGTCGCTCGCTCACTCACTCAGTCGCTCGCTCACTTAGTCGCTCGCTCGCTCAGTCAGTCAGTCAGTCCCTCACTCAGTCCCTCACTCAGTCACTCACTCAGTCACTCACTCAGTCCCTCACTCAGTCACTCACTCAGTCAGTCGCTCGCTCAGTCAGTCGCTCGCTCAGTCAGTCGCTCGCTCACTTACTCAGTTGCTCAGTCAGTCGCTCGCTCACTCACTCACTCAGTCACTCACTCAGTCACTCGGTCGCTCGCTCGCTCGCTCAGTCAGTCGCTCGCTCAGTCAGTCGCTCGCTCAGTCTGTCGCTCGCTCACTCACTCAGTTGCTCAGTCACTCACTCAGTCACTCACTCAGTCACTCAGTCAGTCACTCAGTCACTCACTCAGTCGCTCAGTCACTCACTCAGTCAGTCACTCAGTCAGTCACTCGCTCAGTCGCTCAGTCACTCGCTCGCTCAGTCGCTCAGTCACTCGCTCACTCAGCTGCTCAGTCACTCAGTCAGTCACTCAGTCACTCAGTCAGTCACTCAGTCAGTCACTCAGTCAGTCAGTCAATCAGTCACTCACTCAGTCACTCAATCAGTCACTCAGTCACTCACTCAATCAGTCACTCACTCAGTCACTCACTCAGTCAGTCATTCAGTCAGTCACTCACTCAGTCAGTCGCTCACTCAGTCACTAGTGATTCAGAAATGTGTGGATTAGATTTCGGTCTGATGACGACTCAAATAGCTGGATCGGGTATCAGTGGCACTGGGCCGATCTATGGAGTCGATCTGTAGTGTTACTGCGGTAAAGCTGGTTTATTGTTCGATGTTCACACTAATTCCTACATATTGATATGACAATGAGCAGAACAAGCAACGCAACACACTACAACTCAAAAGCAAACCACATGATTATACTGTTTAATTTCCTTAACAACACCAGCGCTCACTCTGTGTTCCTGATGGTTTTAGTGCCGCAGGATTAGGGACCGTCACAAAATTACATAACTGTGTTTAAACAAAGACTTTTTGCAATGTTTTTTTCCGCAAGGCCACATGGATGACGTCAAGACAAAAACTGCAAAGTCAGGCTGAGATTTAGGCCCTGCCTTAAGTAGAAAACGGTGTTAGATTAAGAGAACTGCCAAAATCCACAAGTCTGGGTGTAGAAGCATCCCAAGATTTCCCTGCTGACGTTGTCTTTTGGTGCCAGTATTAAACCAAACGAGCAGCTGTACCTTACATTCTGCTGCTTTTGGCTCCACTTTAGAACTGCCCACATACAAGAAAAGAAGGTCACGGAGGGACGGAGGTCTTTGAAGGAACGGCTTAAGGCGTGCAGATATTTGCTAATTTTGATTGAATTATGTTGTTTTCATTCACTTGTAAAAGGGTCAGATCACCAGATGAAAGACATGTTCCAAAGTCAATAAAATGCCGAACCAAATTCTGTTGTCTGGCAACCAGGGCAAGTCGGAATAGCAAGTCTTTCGTAACAGCCAATTACCACAAACATCTTGAAACAGTCAACACTGCAGACCTTAACTCCAAAGTTTACATCCAACACTCCTGAGAGAGAGAGAGAGAGAGCTATTCCAGAAAGTTATCCCAGAGATTTTGAGACGAAGATGGCAAAAGTGAACAGAGCACAATAAAGTTCCACATCTTGAGGCGCACCATCAGTCTTAAAGTATATGGAAAGATTTTTATTTGAAACATAAATTTCTTATGAAGTCTCCACAACGTTCTTAGTGTTAAATATTCTCCAAACAGACGAGAAACTTGCAACATTTGCCCAACTCTAAAAATGACAAGGTTCAATTTTGGTCAACATTAAAGAGGAAGATTTCAAATAAAAAATTCAATAATCAGTGGGAATATTAGCAAAAGTCTTTATAATCTGTGTATCAGTTTTCCTGACTCACATTTCTGAGCATAAAAGAACAACAAAATGTTTTTTTTTATTTAAAATAAATCCAAATCCCAGTGCATGATTTCACCACAAACGGGAAAATTGGACTCCTAATTAGATTTTTCATTTGAGTTATGCACAGAAATATTGAAAATACATGTCTCTTAGCTTTTGAGTTTTGGTTTTAATTAGAGACGGCACCGATCCGATATATGGTTGGAAATTGGTCCGATAATGACTCAAACAGCTGGATCGAGCATCGTGGCTTTGGGCCGATCTATGAAGCCGATCTGTGAATGTGCGCACTCACGATTGGTCCAGCATGGGAAGTGGCACTGCAGTAAAGCTGGTTTATTGTTCCACATTCACGCTAAATCCTACATATTGATATGACATTGAGCGGAACAAGCAACGCAACACACTACAACCCCAAAATCACGTGATTAAACGGTTTAATTTCCTTAACAACACCAGCTCTCGCTTGCAATCTGTGTTCCTGATGAAATGAATGATACATCACTTGTAGACCACTGCTTTTGGTTTCTTGATGTTCAACTTTTGATGTACATTTTTGGGACTTTATGAACATCGCAGGCAGTTCCTATAATAGCTTTACAAAAAAATGCTGCGTGTAAAAAATCTGTGGTTTATTCATTGGACGTCTAAATTTTGTCCTTTGTCATCTTATGTCTGTGTAGGTTCTTAATCGTGCAGGACATGGTAGTCCTCAGAGCTTTATTTAACAGCAACTGGACATCTATTAGGATCTAAACCAAAAGAAAGACGACAGCAGCTGGACTTTTCAATCTGCTGCCCTTGGCTCAACTTTAGGACCTTCCACAAACAAGAAAAGAAGAATGTTTTGAAGGAACTGAAATAAAACTCTTTAAATAACAGTGACCCTTCGTACGTGAGGTGATCAAGGTATTCAAGAACCTAAAAGAAGTCCAGTTGTTTGCAAGACTTTGTCATCACAGTTTTTCCACTTTGAACATTTAGGAAAAGTTGCGTACAACAAGCAGAAATATCGGTGTGAACGTTACTCACGTGTCCTCGTATTTTCGCGATGTGTCGCCGAGCTCGATGCCCTCGGGGTGTTTCCCAAACGGAGGCTGGCGTAGGAGTCGGTACCTGAGCGGTTCGCAGTCCCGGCACAGGGGGCAGTCGGGTTTGGAGGTGAGCAGCGTGGCGTCGATCTCCAGGTGCTGCTCCATGGTGTAGAACTGCACCCCGTACACCTGCTCCTGCACGTCCAGCTTGAGGGTGAGCGGCACGTCGCAGTAGACGTCGCTGGGACCCAGCGAGACGTTGCGGCCCCCAACCGTCAGCAGCAGCACGTTGTGGATGGCCGGCAGCGTCGTGTCCTCGGAGAGAAAGGTCACCCAGACGGTCAGAGAGTCGGGGACCACCGGGTGAGCGAACTCCAGCTGCAGCATGCAGCCCTGCAGTGGGCACGGCGGAGGAACCAGGCCCAGCTCCATGCCGTTGTGGGGGCTCCAGGTACGGACGCTGGGCTCGCAGGCCTGCTCCACGTCAGGCGGACCTAAAAACACAAAAAATGACCTGAAATCCATCAGATGCTGTCATGGAATAACACTCGGCTTTCAACTGTGTCTTGCCGCCACTGAACCTGGTCCTTAAGGTCATGTTCCACAAGGATGAGGTCAAAAGCAAAACTACGACGTCAGACCTGAGATTCTGACCCACGAACACAAGCTTGCGGAGGTCTTTGAAGGAACAGCTTAAGCCACGCAGATATTTGCTAATTTTGATTGAATTGTGTTGTTTTCATTGAGTTGTACAAGAGTCAGATCACTGGATGAAAGACATGTTCCAAAGTCAATAATATGCCGAGCCGAATTCTGTTGTCTGGCAACGACGGAATAGCCAGTCTTTCGTAACAGCCAATTATCATGAACATCTTGAAACAGTCCACACTGCAGACCTGGGACAGCTCTAAAACACCAAAAATCTTGTTTTTGTCGATGGCGAAAACCAGGCGTGTCATGGGATCAAGCTTTGCTCCAGAACTCCCAGCATTGGGCCCCTGGAGCGAGACCCTTAACCCCAAAGTTGTTTGGTAGCACGACTAGCGGCAAGTCGAATTCACATATCAATAAAATGCGCTCAACTTGACATTTCTTATGGACTTTAATTCATTTCTACTATTTTTATATATACTGTGAGTCAACTTCTAGGGCCCTATGAAATGGGTTTAGTTTTTTCCTGAATTCTGTTTTTTCCATTTTTATTCTTCTGAATTCTGTCTTTTACGTTATAATCATATTTATTCACCTAAAAAGTGTCTAATTATGGAGTGGATCGGTAAAAAGAAACAATGCAATAGAAAACAATCTCATTAAATGACTGTTATTCAACTTCAACAAAGTGCTGGGGTTCAGCAGAACGTTTTCTGCTTTGGTAAAACATTTACCTGTAAACAACAAAAAAACATTCATTTTTTCCTGCAAAACGAAACGTTTCTGATGTGAGTTTTTGACTCTAAGTGGTCGTCACGTGTTGTTGCGGGTGCAGTCTATCGTGTGCTGGCAAAACTTACAAAAGAGTTGTTCCCCCGATTCATAAAAATCGTTTGTGTATTGTTCTGCTCTAGACTTAGCACTAACACTCGAATTACGTCATTTTTTGAGGACTTCTGTGTTTCCGCCTCTTCGCCATAGCTGACCGTTGACGTTTCCCCCTCTGTGTCTGTGCGTTTGTGTGTGTGGAAAGCTGAGTCCCGCCTCAACAGGTAACACGTACAGGGGCTGCTGTTCTAAATTTATAATTCTTATTATATAAGATTCATTAAAAAATCATAAATCAATGTGAGTGAGTAATTATTTGTCATCGTGAACACACCACAGCACCACAACGAAATGTGACCTCTGCATTTGATCCGTCACTGGTCTTACCTTTTGATTACGATTATCAGGTCAACGATATATTGATACATCCCATACATTTTTCTGCATTACTTCACACTGCGTGCAGATTGTACATGGATCGCAGATCGGGCAAAATTGTTATGTCATAGCCAGGAAATGTCATTATGATATAATCCTGGGGTTTTCAACTGCTTCTGTCTCAGAGACCACCACTCATACTAACCAGATGATCAAGATTAATCGATTATGCGATTCAACACCCCCGTCCGTGACGGAGCAGTGGGCAGCTGACACGAGCAGCACCAGGGGAGCAGCGCTTGGGGACGGTACCTTGCTCATGAGTACCTCAGCGGTACCTTTACCGGTCTGGAATTCAAACCAGAGACCTTCTGATTCTGTTATGCTACCAACTGCCCCCAACAGCATTGAAATGTGGAGCATAATCTGTAAAATACACACAATACATACTGGGAAATATTGGAACAAATTACATGTTGGGAAACATAAACGTAGAACCCAATACATGACCTGTTGTGGGAAGAAAAACGAGTAAAAACTCGTTTGTTCCAGAATCTCTCAAACCAAGGTGGAAGTCGTACAGGCCGCAGCGGCGTTCGTATCGCTTTCCTAAACCAGTTTCACCGAGTCTGATGTAATTCTTTTGATCCTCTGCGAGCGGAACGAGGCCGAAGCTTTGCCAACAGTCCGGTAAATATTTTCACTTATTCAGCAAGGGACGTGGAGCAGGTTTCACCTAATCATATTTCAGGCAAAGAATAATAACTCTGCGTTCCAGCGGCGGGATCCGAGCCATTGTTATCCAAAACATTCTGCTTATCTAACAGGATTCTATTCCTGGAGGAAAAGTGTGGAGTACCAACCTCTCATTTCCTCAAATGGCTTCACTCGGAAGGTTCGAACCCGGCCGACGCAGACTTTAAACTCATTAAATAGTTGCGTACGGTATGTAAAAGAAAAATATACAGCTCATGTGCTCCTTGTTTGTGCTCCAGCCTACAAAAAATTACAAATATTTACATCCGAGCAAGAAAAGTTATCAACAAGCACTTGTCTGTCGAACAGTAGGGTACAGTAGAGAGAGAGGAAGAGAGAGAGAAATAGAGAAATAGAGAGAGAGAGAGAGAGAGAGAGACATAGAGAGAGAGAGAGAGAGAGAGAGAGAGAGAGAGAGAGAGAGAGAGAAATAAATAGAGAGAGAGTGTGAGAGAGAAAAAGAGAGAGAGAGTGTGAGAGAGAAATAAATAGAGAAAGAGAGTAATAAAGAGAGAGCACTAAATAAAGAGAGAGAGACTAATAAAAAGAGAGTAACAGAGAGAAATAAAGAGAGAGTAATAGAGAAAGAGAGAGAGAGAGAGAGAGAGAGAGAGAGAGAGAGAGAAATAAATAGTATATATATATAGAGAGAGGGGGAGAGAGAGAGAGAAAGAAATATATAGAGAGAGAAAGAAAGAGAGAAGAGAGAGAGAGAAGAGAAGAGAAGAGAAGAGAAAGGCCGGACGATCTCCTGTCACATTTTGGCAGCAGCCCAACCCTCAGCGTGGCTAAACGCCTTGTTTTATGCATGAGGTTGCATAATTCTAGAACCCTGAGTTCACGTTGCCCGGCTTATAGATGACTTTATTTCATTATTTTTGAAATTATAATACTCGTCTGCTGCCTGGTGCGACACAGCAAAAATCGGGACCGCTCCTGGGGTCGAGCATTAAGCTAGATGATAAAATGATACGTTATAAAGAAGAGAAGAAAACATCGAGAATGTGCAGAATTTAATTTTGGAAGTTTGTTTGTTCTTATTTTTGGATGTTTTTTAATACTCGTCCTTTTTCGACAGTTTGATATATAACATACATCTTTCAGAATCTCAATTATTATCAACGTTAAAGTAAACTCTATTTTCATCTTGGCTATATTGAAGAGAGACAAGACGACGTGGCTCTGGTTTCTACCGAGTACAAAGTAGGCACATAAAATATAGATAAATAAATAAACTATGAATATATAAAGTCTAAACCAGAGGAAGAAAGAAGAAAATGTGCAGTTTTAGATCCATGAGGTATTATGTGCAACTGCAGTCCAGTGAAAAAGTGAAAGCGAGTGATTATTTGTCATTGTGAACACAGCACAGCACAGCACACACTGCACCACTATCAAATGTGACCTCTGCGTTTGACCCATCCGTGAAGGAGCAGTGGGCAGCTAACAAGGCAGTGCTTGGGGACGGTGCCATGCTCATGAGGACCTCAGTGTTAACTTTACCGGTCCTGGATTCAAACCTGCAACCTTCTGATCACGGGGCGAACACCCCACCGTTACACCAACCGTCTGAAACATCAATTACAATACTGCGATTGGGGCTGGACGATACGGCCTAAAAACAATATCGTGATATTTTTAAGTAATATCACGATACACAACACGTATATAACTTGATACCTAGAAATTTCCTCCAAATCAGTGTATAAACGTAGAAACTGTGAAAATTTATCAGCGAAAATACGAGTTTTGTCTGTAATAAAAGGAAAATTTTGACTGGACTGGCGCGTTTTGTGAGTGATGGCGTTCCACGAGTCGCGAGTGTCTTGGTATATTATAAATTGGTATAAATTGAAATTTTGCAGATAATGAAGCTTTTTCACACACTGTTTTCAATAAACAGCATAATGCAATGTCCATGTCAGGTGTAACTGACATTTATTTATTTGTGCACAGCTGACTGCAAATGTTCTTTCTCATTTTTCAAGAAAAAATAAACATTTGCAGCACGTTTCAATTTCTGCAAACGCAGTAAGACAGTTTCACACAAACATGACACAAAATAACAGCAAACTGTTGTGCACATGGGGGCTAAGATGGCACCAACTTTCAATGCTTAGTGCCAGCGACTTCAGCTGCACCAATTTCGAGTCGAGTGACGTATTTCGACTCCCCAAAAATAAGGGAGAGAGAGAAAGTGGAGTCCGTGCGTATTCTCGCGCTCCCTTCCAAACCGGCGATGCCGAAAAGCATTTGCAAAAAAAAAAAAAACCCTTGTTTCCGGATAGCGCACAAAATTCCAGCGTTTAATCAAGTGAAGACTTGAAGTAGGCTTTCCAGGCCACATTATCAACACTTGTATTTTTCTGTGCATGTGTGTGGCCGAGGCAAAGCAAATGTTCGGAACGGGGGGGATGAACAGCAATTTCAGATACTACGGGAATGCCTTATAGCATGGAGGATTCATCGGTAAGCACAATGTGTGTGTGTGTGTGTGTGGTTGCCATTTCTCAATTCCAAATCGTAATGTAATATGTAATGGCTGTAATCACCAGGTAGTCGTTTGGTAAGATTAATGGCTGTCATTTATTATGTGAATTGCTCCAAGGTGGACTAACAGTAGCTAGTATATATTTTTTTAACCTTAATATGAACATCAATATTTGCTGTTTGGAGTATAATTTTTTTAAAAATCTTCATATTTTAATATGAATTACTTTACTTTCAGTTACTTATATGGTTTCTTTAACTTAAACTGTTCTAATGTCTAACTTTAAAGCCCATATTCAAGTTAAAGTTAAAATGTGACCCTCCACGGCAAAACCAGTCGCTTGTCGCAAATTTTCAGAATTGAGTTATGATGTTTTCATGAAAGGGCATAAATCAAGCTTCAAAACGATACCTATATGGAATGAATGGGACGACATATGACTGAGATATCAACATTCAAAGGAGTCGGGTTTCTCCTGTCACGCCAAGTGAGAAACGGAGAAATCTGCCTTTGAAGTTGACTATCACCGTAGCACTCACAGACGCTTGGTGCGCTCGCGGCTACGTTTGCATTGACAGACCATCCATACAGCCGTACATGTTCAACGCAACAATCCGCCGCTAGACTTCTTCACTGCGATTCCTACACTAGCGCTGACGAGAAAACATGGCGGATCAGGAAGCGCTAGCAGTTCTACCTGGTGGGCGGAGCTTCTCAGAGAGGAGGGTGGAGTTATTCAAATGTCCCCTACTGTGAGGCAGAAGTAGAGGAGAAATCTAAACGGCACGATTTTGGACATTCGTAAATTAATGCGAACACAAGTGACCATTTTTGACAAACTTACAGCACAGACCCAAGTTGATGTCCAAAGAACAGAAAAAGTAAATTTTATCGTAATATGGGACCTTTAAGAACGATCACAGCACATTTCCCTACATATTGTACTTGTATTACTATGTATGTGACGCATAAAGAATCTTGAATCTCGAGTCAGTGTTCAGTTGCTTTGGATCATTTTTAAGGCGACCCAAAGAATTCTTCCATGAACCAGGGCCTTGCATTTCCACTTGGTTATCTAATTCCACAGTGGCTTTAGTCTGTCTAGGAAACACACTCTTTCTAGGAAAGAAAAAGGAAAAGGGAAACGGGAGCGGACGGGAATGTTGCAGCTGGATGACATCCAACTTAATCGTAGTGGGTTTTAAGGTTGAGCGCTGATCTGTTGTTAGTCGGTCTGTTGACTGAACACAAACACAAGCATTTTATGACTCTCTAAATAAGTCTACATCACTTCTGAGCAATAACATTAATTCATATTTACTACAGCTGTAATTTTGTAATTTAAGATATAAGACATATTAGTATTTGTACAACTAGTGCTAGACTCTGTTGCTGTGTTGGAACAACGCTCCTAATTTCATTGTGATTCTATACAACGACAAGAAAGTCTATTCTATTCTATTCTATTCTATTCCTGCTGACCTGCCAGCACCATGTGGGAACGAGAGAACGGTTGTGAGAAGAAGAAGCGATGGCGGCTGCAGCGGTCGGCGGATGGCGAAATAATGAGGGAGAGAAAAAGCAAGCTAAAGCACGTAGTTTGGTTTTCGGCGAGCGCTGGTGGCCCCTCGTTTTCCCAGAACTGCAAGGCCAGCTCGGCGTCGACGCGAAAACTGGTGGCTCTTCCTGACCCCCATTTATTCAGAGAAGACGAATCAAATTATGCAGGAAATTGCTTTGGAAAGTTAGTGCTTTTTATTTGCTGGAGGATGAATGTAGGCATTTTTCTCAGGGGCTAAAAGGCTAAGAGACTGAAATTTAACAAAAATATTTGGTCGAGTTACGCAAAACTGTAGTGCCATCTTGCGCTGTTTATTGGTTAAACATTATTAAGTTTGTTGATAATGCAGCAGCTTGGGAATCCATCGTTTTTTGGAAAGTTAGATCAGCTTGATTAGCTTTAAATCAGTCGTAAACATCATCAACATGAACCTGTTATTCTCGGCATCGGGGAATGGAACATAAAAATTGTAATAGTTTTTTTTTTTTTTTTAGAACTTTTTGGATGAACACCGTGGTGATACCAAACTTTGTGTCAGTGCAGCAATATGCTGTTTTGTTGTAGATTTGAAATATTTTCTTCTGTACATTTTGCTTGGTTTTACATGCATTACTATACGTTTCCATTTTTCTTTTAGTGTTTATCTCGTCAGTATTTATCATTTATGTCAGCGGTGACCTCTTTTTTACAAAATATTTAAAAGAGCACATCATTTGGTCTTTAGGTTTTGAGTGAAAATCTCCAAGAATATGAAAATGTAGTTGTTAGATATGGTTTTAAAGCCACACTATGTCTAACGACTTTTGTCAACCACCTTTGGGATTAAGAACAAATAGTGACAAATCGTGCAACAAGATGCTGTTTTGTTTAGTATCAAGCCTAAATTTGTTTGTATTAAGTCTAATTCATAATACCATATTACACTTACTATAGAAAATGTGATACATTCTATATAAATGACCTTTTATATACCACTATATATCTTCAAATATTAGCACTGGTAGCGCCGCATGTTCTCTAATAATAATTAATAATAACCAGAAGAAAATCTACAGAAACACGGAAATGTGGTTGAAATGTTTTTAGACTTTACTATCCCCGTGATCTACCCTCCCTGACCCTTCCTCCCTCTTCTCCCTCTTTTGCGGTGGCCATAATTCCCCAGGCTGTAAAGATTTACGAGAGAGGCGCTCCAACTCTCACCTCACCTCAATCGGTGGTTTGAGGACATGGCCCTTTAGAGAGGACAGGTGAAAAGGGGAAGAGGGCAAGTGACTCAATTCATACCTCACCGACACACGTGTTTTGGGGTGGAAGCGGGGTGAAGCGGAGTGTGCACAGAGAAAAGCGAATGTCTGTGCGATTTCAGAGACATTAATTGGAGATGGAAGCGGACGACTTAATTCCAAAGAAAAACAGCAGTGCTTCTGTTATTCTGTGCACAAAAACAGAACTAAACGCGTAAAAATGCATAAATGACAATCTTCCTGACGCTTGTGACTCTCACGTGGAACGTCATGACAACGAGCCAGTTCAGTCAAATCTTCCCCTTTATTACAGACAAAGCTCACATTTTAGCTGACAAATAACGACAACCACCAGCGTTCAACTCACAAAACAATTGATATTTTGAAGTTTGTATTGAAGTTTATTCCGGTCTGCGTCCGTCACGTTTTTGTGACACTGCTCCGAGTCATGCGTGGGGGATTGTGGGAAATGTAGTTCTCTACCAGAAAGAGAGAATATATCGAGAAATATGTGACCCTCCACGGTTTCCGAGAAAAAATGAGCGTTGATGTTGCGTGGGGTAAAATTTGGGATTTTTTGTTTTTAGTGTTTTGAAACAGTGGAAGGTCTATACTGTACTGTTGTGAATAAATTTTGCTGAAAAACTTACCCTTTCCATCCTAACAACGTGACTTTCTTGAGGTGAGGAATTCAATTCCAGCAGAATGTTAAAAGTTTGTGTTTTGACCGCTCTACTTCAATATTTACGGTAAATCCACTGGTTGACTAGCGTGAAGATATTTCTCCGGAATCCATCTTCGTCTCCCGAGTTCAGTTAACCTAACACAGGTAGGCTATCTGTGTGGCTGTGAATGCAGCGTAGGCTACCGTAAATGCAAACGTAGCCGCGACCGCACCAAGCGTCTGTGAGTGCTACGGCGATAGTCAACTTCAAAGGCAGATTTCTCCGTTTCTCACTTGGCGTGACAGGAGAAACCCGACTCCTTTCAATGTTGATATCTCAGTCATATGTCGTCCGATTCATTCGAAATGATGTAATATTATTTTAAGGCCATATTGTCCAGCTCTAAGTGAAGCTACTCTTAAAATGCTCTAGCTTTTTTGACAAAGAGTGAGGTAAACCTTTTTCACAAAGATTCTGACAATGTTTCCTGATTAAAATCTGTTCCTAGCATGTCTTGTGCAAAACATCTGCTTACTGGGCTTTCAGAACTTTACAGATGTATAATGTTATACTTTTAAAATGTTTTTCTTAAGAACGAAGTTAAGAAAAAAACGTAAGAAAATATTGGTGAATGAGTTCCATTGTTCTCTCTTTACAACAGCAGCTATTTTCAACTACATGGTGTTTCTGATTGGCAGAAGTGGCATCACACGCACTCGGCCGCTGCGAGATGGAGTCGGAGGATGGAGTCCACCTTGGCCATGATGAAAGCAAGAATCGGTGGTGATGGAACTGCTCGGATACAGCTCATTTTTCCACGTGGCTTGTGGAGTAGCTTGTAGGTGTGTGATACTTGAAACAGCAGCTTGGCTGCAGCTTGCCTACTTTTTTTCACGTGTAGCTTGTGGCTTGAAACGCTCCCGTTTAAAAGCAGCACTGTCGATCCCAGGGGCTGAGGGAGCAAAAGACGGGGGTCTGTTTTGCGGGAGGCTTCTCAGTCTCCAATCCAGCGCTGGCCAAGAAACACAAGTTGCATACAAGCGAGAGGCCAAAGCAGCTGCGAGAGGGTCTTCAGGGGGGACAAACACCGACGTAAGAGGGGCACTCGAAAGGGAGGAGGGGGGAGGGCACTCACGGGAAAAAAAAACGCTCCAAGGGAGGGAGCGAGGGAAGGGTTTGGTGCGGTGCCGCAGTGGCAAGTCTGGACATGTCTCTGCCGAACAGTGTAGCGGAGTGAGGAAGGAGGCGAGTGTGAGAGGAGGATCCAAGAAAGGCATGAATTGAAGTCTATCTCCATCTATAGAAGCTTTGAAGAAATTGGGCAGATGGTCAGCGTCTTGACTTGAGGGTTGTCCGTGAATGACGGAAAGTTGTTCGTCGACAGAAGTGTAAACACGGATTCCAAAAAGATATCGCAATGATTTCTGCCTCAGAAATAAAAATCACTTGCAATCATTTCAGCCAAAAGGACAAAAGCACAGCCCTCGATGGTGATGAAGATGGGATTATTGCGTCTAAATTCTAAGAAAAAAATATGGATTCCAAAATGATATCCCACAAATTTCTGCCTCAGCAGTGGCAAAGTAAGCAAAACAGGCCAAAGATGGTCCACGTCTTGACTTTGGTTGTCTGTTGATGATGGAAAGTTGACTGTCGACAGGGTGACTCTTAAAACACAGATTGCACCCAGATTTCAGCCTCAGGTAGACAAAAATTCGATGCAACAGTTTCGGCCTAAACGACAAAAGCACAGCTTAAGCTGGTTCTGAAGATGGGAAGATGGGATTGTTGGGTCTAAATTTGTGACTTGATCTGCCATAATGAGTCGGAAGTCGGCGTTCTATTTATTTAGATACGGGCCGATTATGTTCAAAAACATCAAAAATATCGATTTTTCTTTTTTGGAGACCAGATTAATTTTGAAGACCTTTTCTTTCATATAAGACCAGAAAAGGAAAATCGATATTTTTGATGTAATCGGCCCGTATCTAAATAAATAGGACGCCGACTTCCGACTCATTACGGCAGATCTGGTCACATTTGATCACTGAAGGAGCAGTAGGCAGCGTTTGGCAGCGCTTGGGGACGGTACCTTGCTCATGAGTACCTCAATGGTATATTTACCGAGACTTGAGCTACCAGCCGCCCCAAAGTAAGTTATCTTATGATCATTCACCGATTGCAGCTTTTAAGTTGCTATTCACATGTTCAAAACACAGCGTAAGAGGATGATAAAGGTAAGACTATTCCGTAAAGAACCTATGACAGAAAATCAGGACAGACTCGCGTAGATTTTAAGTCATTTCACAATGATCCTTCACTGGTTTTCACTTTTCCTGATGAGTTCTTTCACAAAACTACCTTGATTGTTTTGATCGGGTGATTTTTTTGGGGCTCTCCTTGGATTAGAACCTCTTTGCCGGTTTCGGTGAGGTTCGGAAAATCCCAAAAGCTACCAGAAGAACACAGCAAAGCATAAGGGCCCAAAGCGATACGTCGTCGGTTCGCGCCGACCACTTTCCCTAAACGCTAATTAATAAAGCGAATGCTGGCGAGGTTTTTGCGGCAGCGCAGCTGTGCGCTGACTATTTATAAAAGCCAAATTCCACCTCCTGCCCAAACAGATCTCTCTCTCTCTCTCTCTCTCACCGCAGCGATTCGGAGAGCGAACGAAGGAACGCAAAGCAAAGGACGTTTTCAAAAAAAGAGAAAGAGAAAAGAGAAGGGAGCCTATTTTAGGTATGTTGCTGATTTCATCTTTTCATCAAGTCCTTGGCCTAGCGGGGTTGAAGGAGCCGAGTGGGTAAGTGTGTATTGAGATGACAGGCAGTGGGGAGGTTTTAAGAGGTGTCTGGCTTTGCAGCGCATTGATGACATATTCATTGGGGCCCGCGATGTACGAGGCACTCAGGCGGCAGACATGAGATACCAGGAGCGCTCTGCCATTTCCTGGAGTGTCTGTCTATTCGCAAAAGAGCGGTTCACCCTGACATTTTGCTGCTGTGCTTCTGATAGCGCTGCACAATGCGATAAAGGTGCGGCTCTTGGGTCTAAACCCTGTGAAAAAAGGGCCGGCGTCGATTTCAGTTCGGATTTGCAGGTGGTCCGTGACACGCCCTCCCGTTTCACTACTGAAATCACTTTTTTTTTTTTTTTTTAATTATTCCTTTTTTTTTTTTTTTTTTCATTTTTCAAAACATTTCCAGATGATTTGTGCATCTTTATGAAAAATTAATTTAATGTAAATATCTAAAAAGTAGTACAAAAAAATACTCCCCCTGCTTAGCCTGAGTTGTGGTCACTGGGACAGAAGCAGATGAAAACATATGAAAATATTATATCATAATGATATTGCTCTGTGTTTTGGTGATTTTCTAGCTACGGCAAAAAATTCTAGTCAGAAAGAACATCACGGCAGAAACTACGACTGCCCGATCTTCGATCCATGTCCAATCTGCGTGCAATGTAAAGTAATGTAGAAAAATTGTTGGGCTGCATCGAGATATCGTATCGAATCGAAACGTTGACCTGATTGAATCGATTTGTCAGACCAGTGAAGGTTCACACCTCTACAAAACACAGTAAACGCTGCTAATAAAGCAGGTCTAAAACGTGAAGTAGGCGAAATACGCACAGGTCAGTGTAAACTGACCTAATCACGATGATTCACTGGTTGTTCAGTGTTTGGTGATCAATGTGGTCATAAATTCAGAACAAAGCTTAAGTAAGATTGCTGGGTCTAGAACCTACGAAAACAATCAGGGCAGAGAAGCATCGTCATTTCCCAATGATCCTGCGCCGGTTGTCATTGTTTTGAAGGCTGTCAAAATGGTCAAGTAGGGCCCTATGATTTCCGCCATGCGGAAAACGCAGACGGAATCGTGGAATTCAACAAAGAAAATGGAATCTGTTGTAAAACGCGGAATGTCGTATAATTCGCTGACATTGCTGTGTAGGCAAAGCAATGGTTTCTAATCAATTTTGGCCGCTGCAGACCCCTGTACGTGTTGCCTGTTGAGGCGGGACTCAGCTTTCCACAGACACAAAGGGGAAAGTCAACGGTCAGCTATGAAACACTCGCTGAAACACCGAAGTCCTCAAAAAAAAATGACGGAATTCGAGTGTTAGTGATAAGTTTAGAGCAGAACAATACCCAAACGATTTTTATGAATCGGGAGAACAACTCTTTTGTAAGTTTTGCCAGCACACGATAGCCTGCACCCGCAACAACACGTGATGACCACTTACAGTCAAACACTCACATCAGAAACGTTTCGTTTTGCAGGAAAAAATGAATGTTTTTTGTTGTTTACAGGTAAATGTTTTACCAAAGCAGAAAACGTTCCGCTGAACCCCAGCACTTTGGTGAAGTTGAATAACAGTGATTTAATGTGATTTTTTTTTCTTTTGCATTGTTCTTTTTTCCCATCCACTCCATAATTAGACACTTTTCAGGTGAATAAATATGATTATAACGTTAAAAAACGGCATTCAGAAGAATAAAAATGGAAAAAACGGAATTCAGGAAAAAATTAAATGGAATTTAGGAAAAAACGAAACAGATTTCATAGGGCCCTAGTCAAGGGTTTAAATCACAGCTTAAGCTGGTCATGAAGGTGAGATTATTGGGTCTAAACCCTACAGAACCAACAGAGACTAGCACAGATTTTAAGTAATATTTTAAGTTTTGGTAAGTGTATGTCGTTGGGTTTAAACTGCGGCTTAATGATTTTTTTGACTGCTCAAAGTGGTCAAGGGCTCAAAACGCAGCTTAAGCCGATGACAAGTTCTAAAAGGACCACCTCAATAGTGTGATCCATTAAACCAGATTGATGAAGCAAGAAGAAGGAACCTTTGTAGTAATTGTCAATATTTTGTATTCTAATAATCTCACTGATTCCCTACATGTGTCCTGCAGTTGAAGACACTCTCGCATTGGGCTGAGGGTAAGCAGTTCATGGAAACAGACAACAAACCTGTCCTTTGAGGCACTGCCTATGTGTTCTCTCATGAGACACTTCCTGAAGCTCTGACAACCACACGCCTCTGGACCCCTCACAGCACACATCTCACACACACACACACATCCCTCTCTCACACACACACATACACACACACAGCTCTATATTCCACAGGGAGACTGTGAGGATGAAATGTTCTAGGCACTGTGTGCTGGATCATCGGTGCCACAGGAGTTTAACATCCATATGCAAAAACACTTTCTTAAAGGGGCATGAATTCATCAAAAATGTTTAACTAATAACTAAAAACCAATTGTGACCTGAGATCCAAAACAACAATGGCTACGTACTATCAGGAACATTTTGCACCTTTTCTCCCGTCAGTTTTGAGTTAAACAGCATGAACAGAATTTGAAATGATGCAGTTTTACACGGCGGTATGATTATAGATGGCTGATCACTTTGGAAAGGCAAATAAGTGTAAATGTGGAGTAAGTAAACAGAGCAGTGTCATCTGTTCACATCACTTTAGCTTTGATTGCAATATTTGCACAGTTTGTTCCAGATAATCCTATTTCACCTTACAGTCTAAAATTCATATTTAAAATTATTATATAAATCTGATTCTATTTGCCTTTTTGTATAGTGTAAAAACTAGAGATGGGACGATACCACTTCTTCATGTCCGATACCGATACCAATAATGAACATTTAGATATCTGCTGATACCGATACAAATCCGATACAGTCACAGTCTTTTTTTTAAACATAAAATAATGCTTTAAAATGTCTGAATACATGACTGAGATTACTGTTAAGCTTTAGGAAATGTTTAAATCCTTACACACACGTGTATATGCTAAATTATTTGTTCTCAAAAATTGTTCGTTTAGACATATAAATATTTCTTTTTTCTTTTGATTAACACTATAACATTATAAAATTGAAAAAAAAATTTGATCAATTGAAAATGAAATACTGAAAGTTGTCATTTTTAACCAAGTTGGCCTACAAAATGAGCTGCTTTTGCAGAGAACTACATTTCCCGCAATCTGCGTCACAATGAAGCGCTGGGCGCGCGTTCCGGAATAAACAATGGTCTGTCATAAAGGGGACATTTTGGCCGAACTGGAGCATTTTTGAGCATTTACAGACCGGCTCCGTAGAATGGGCCAATGCCACCGATACCCGATCCAGCTGTTTGAGCCGTTATCGGACCAATACTGATCCACATATCTACAATCATTTATAGGGTGGTCTTACCCTCAGCCTCACGTGGACTCCAGTGGCCGGACGGTGAGCAGGGTCTCGGGGACGAGGAGTTGGAGGCGTACTGGAGGAAGACTCGGCCTTCTGCACATTTACTACACGCTGATCCCACTTCTCTAGGAAACCAACAGACAGGGAGAGGACCCAACTTAGATACAGTTCATATATTTGCGTGGGACTCAAACGTTTTTTATATACATATATATATATATATATAGAGAGAGAGAGCATTTATACATATGTGACTCTGCATGGCAAAACCAGTCGCTTGTCGCAACGGAGGTTTCCGAGAAAAACGAGCGTTTATGTTGCGTGGGGTAAAATTTTGGATTTTTTGTTTTTAGTGTTTTGAAACAGTGGAAGGTCTATGCTACGGTAAATCCACTGGTTGACTAGCGTGAAGATATTTCTCCGGAATCCATCTTCATCTCCCGAGTTCAGTTAACCTAACGCAGGTAGGCTATCCGTGTGGCTGTGAATGCAGCATAGGCTACCGTAAATGCAAACGTAGCCGCGACCGCACCAAGCGTCTGTGAGTGCTACGGCGATAGTCAACTTCAAAGGCAGATTTCTCAGTTTCTCACTTGGCGTGACAGGAGAAACCGAACTCCTCTGAATATTGATATCTCAGTCATATGTCGTCCGATTCATTCAATATAGGTATCGTTTTGAAGCTTGATTTATGCCCTTTCATGAAAACACAATAACTCAATTTTGACTGGTTTTGCCGTGGAGGGTCACATATATAGGCCAAAATGAGTCAAAACTGGTTCAAAATGAATTTTTCAATTGAAATGAATTTATAATGTTCGAGAATAATCAATAGGAAAGAAGAACTATAAAAAATGTCTATATGTCTAAAGAAAATATATATTCTGATGGAATAGAAAAAAAAACTGATCAATTGAAAATGAAGAAATACTGAAGTGTTGGGTCATTTTGAACCAATCTGGACTCATTTTGGCCTATAAAATGAGCTCTTCTTGCCATTTCTGGGAGAGAACCTCAATAAATGGCTGTTTTGTGAGTAGATCGCTGGTTGTTGTGGTTAGTTATCAGCTCAAATATGAGTTTAGTCTGTAATAAAGAGGAAGATCTGCCTGAACTGTTTACATCGCGGAAAATGTCATTTATGCCACTGAAAACGTTGTGTGTCACTAATAAGGGTCCGTGTGAAACACAAGCGGAGCATGCTCTAGCCAGTGAAAAGACTTAAACGAAGTTCGATTCTAGAAAAATGACCTCAACCAATTTTTGTAATCACATTATCTGAGTTATTCAAATAATCGTTTCAGCCCTAGAAATAGAAAAGGCAAAGAACCTACCGAGTGTTAGAGCTAAGATAACATTAATGAACCGAAACCGTACCGTTACCGTGGCATACGTGTAGAGAGAGATTATCTAGTACTTCTATATATTTTGCTTCAATTGTAAAAGCAAAAACTATGGCTACGTTAATGGGTAAGTTAAAAAAAGACAATATATTTAACATTACGACATGGTCATTAGTACAATACCACAATTATTTCACTTCCAGGAATAATATCAGGAATATTCCAGTATATTTGGCCAATATCATGATATTGAATTTGGAAAATATCGACCAGCACAATTTTGCCACGCAATCAATCTTAATGACAACCAAGCGTCGTGCCTTGATGGTCTTGTTTGTACATGGCTGATGGGATCAAGGCTCATTAAACAGCGTTTCGGACTGTTGCTCGATGCTACAGCCAGTGTGTCACCTCTGCAGCTTTGCCCTTTGGATGTTCTGATTTTGGAGAAATCTCAGAACGGCTTGTGTGAGTCACAGAACTGAACAGAGAAGGATTTGTATTTGCTTTGGCAATGAGAGATTCAGACAATCGCGCAAACTCGCGCTGCTCACGCTCACGCACACACACACACACACACACACACACACACACACACACACACACACACTGCACGGACTCAGGCATGTCTCAACATGTTTGCGAGGGGCTTCCCCGTTGCTTGCGTCAGTGAATTACACCTGTCACTGAAACAGCAGACTCACATAACGGTCCCACACACACACACCCCTACGCAAGTGTGTAAGTGTGTGTGAAGGGTTACTAATAAACACTTGTGTCCAAGTTCTGCGCTCTCATACAGGAGGGAGTCCAATAACAGAGCGACTCAACTAATTGGGTTCCAGAGCTCTGAATCATCTAATGGAACTAGATAAATGGACTCTCTGGACGGCTAAGATGTTCTTGGACGTCTCTGACCAGAAAATTCCACTCTCCTTATCTATGACACAGCAAATTAAACTCTGGATTACGAATCTGGCTATTAATTGGTAGCATGTGTGGGCAAATGAGGCACAATGCGCTGCTTCAATGAATTTGAAAACTTTACATGGTGTTTTTTCTGCCGTGTTTACACGAATCATGAACGCTGCTTCACACATCCATTGACCGTGTCCAGAAAAATGGAACGCTTCCAATATCCACTTTTTATCGCTGTACAAAGGCGAGTTACAACACGTCTTGTTCAGCAACGGTTTCTACGCGTATCGAATGGCGATGTGGCTGATCCTGAGGTATGTGCTTTAGACAGATAATAGACATATGTGACCCTCCACGGCAAAACCAGTCGCTTGTCGCAAATTTTCAAAATTGAGTTATGTTTTCATGAAAGGGCATAAATCAAGCTTCAAAACGATACCTATATCGAGTGAATCAGACGACATATGACTGAGATATCAACATTCAAAGGAGTCGGGTTTCTCCTGTCACGCCAAGTGAGAAACGGAGAAATCTGCCTTTGAAGTTGACTATCGCCGTAGCACTCACAGACGCTCGGTGCGGTCGCGGCTACGTTTGTATTTACGGTAGCCTACGCTGCATTCACAGCCACACGGATAGCCTACCTGCGTTAGGTTAACTGAACTCGGGAGACGGAGATGGATTCCGGAGAAATATCTTCACGCTAGTCAACCAGTGGATTTACCGTAAATATTGAAGTAGAGCGGTCAAAACAGAGACTTTTAACATTCTGCTGGAATTGAATTCCTCACCTCAAGAAAGTCACCTTTTTAGGATGGAAAGGGTAAGTTTTTCAGCCAAATTTATTCACAACAGTACAGTATAGACCTTCCACTGTTCCACTAAAAACAAAAAATCCCAAATTTTACCCCACGCAACATAAACAGGCGTTTTCTTGGAAACCTCCGTTGCGACAAGCGACTGGTTTCGCTGTGGAGGGTCACATTTTTGATATATTTTGACATCCCTGACTGTAAATAGAAACCAAATTCTTGGGGTCTCTCCCTCCAACCTCAGTTCACCTGTCATAGAAGTGGCCTGTGAGCGGAGGAAACCACTCCACCGTGACGGCGTCTTGCTCCTGGGCCACCACTTTTGGGGCAATAGCGACGGGAG
Source organism: Distichodus sexfasciatus (assembly GCA_032718565.1). Taxonomy (NCBI): domain Eukaryota; kingdom Metazoa; phylum Chordata; class Actinopteri; order Characiformes; family Distichodontidae; genus Distichodus; species Distichodus sexfasciatus. The sequence continues at coordinate 133,818 of JAVGVS010000321.1, read as the reverse complement.
GGGGCTTGTAGTTGGGCTGCCAAGTCTCGTAGACGAGGTCCAGGTAGCAGTGCATTCGGGCCACCTGGTTTTGGGTGAAGGAGTCCGTGCAGTCGTCATCTGGAGGGCAAGAAAAGTGGACGATGGGTTGAATGGACGGATTGGCTTCTACACATAAAACTACAATATTACTGAGGCAAAATATATAAAATAATCAAATAAAAATGGACTTTTAAGGAAGACGAGTCATATTTGAAGACTACTCCACATTGCAGTGTTGGAAGTTTGCAATTGCAATTCAAAAATCTATTACGTTAATAAATAAATAATAAATTATTATTTTAAGCAAAAATCATAAATGAGAGCAGCTCGACCTCAAATTATGTGGTAAAAAGTCACGGGTGATCAACTGAAATAATGTTTTTGTTGCTAAAACTGCTCAAAAATGACCATAATGCACCTAAAATTACATAAATCCATCAGTCTTCATAAAACCTCGGGATTAGCGTTGGATGTTTTAAGCTTACCTGCGTAACTCATGTAGTTATTGAAGGGTGTCTGGACAAACTTTCTGCAGCCGCAGGTCTCGTTGCCGGGCTCGGGGTCTCTGCAGTGCTTGTATTTGGGAGTGGGGTTGGTGTCGGCGCAAAGGTCCCCGGTCTCCAGCGACGGCTCGGTCTCCAGACACGCGTCGTTGCACGACTCAATCTCTGAGATGCCCCTGAAGACGTGGTATAGGCCGAGGCTGTGTCCGATCTCGTGGATCATGGTGTGAGTGTGGCCGAACATGCCGTAGAACGACGGATTCAGGACGATGCCCCCTGGAGGTAAGATGAAACACGACGGAATCGATTGTAGAAGTATCTATAAATCGATCCTTTTAGAGACCTCTGTAAAAGGGTTAAACATCAACTTGATTCTGTCTGTTAACTTTTTCAAGAAAGTTTTTATTTGTTTCTTGAAACCTTTAAGCACCAAATTTTCCCTAATTTTTTTAAATATTTTTTTTTTCCCCAGAGCTGTTTGAGGTACAATTTTGTTCCTATGATATGTGGTACAAAAAAGTTCCTCTGTGGCTACCACCCTGATGAAAAGAAGATATAATTTTGTATTTTTGACGAACCCCTGTGGTGTATTCAGCACGACAGTGTTGTTGATTATATTAGACGTGGTTCTTGTGTCATTACCCAAATGAGTTAAGGCGTCCTTGTCCCAGGGCCATGTCGCTACCCCAGCCAGGTCCTCATCAGACGAGTTGGCAAAGAAAATGTTGAGGTGGGTGGAGCCATCCAGGTTGAGGATCTCTTTAAGTTCTTTCACATCCAGGTAAGCCCTGCGGGGACAAACGCAGACAGACACAGGGGTGTTTGATAGCAGTGACGGTTTCAGAGCGAGACACTGTAAACTGTGTGGTCGGATGGAACAAGCAGGTGGTTGTATTTCTACCAACTCACAACCTCTTGGTTCATAAACACATTTTAACCACAAGACTAATATCACTTTCTTTAACGTAAACTAAAGTCTGGCTCTTGAACTCACAACATCTTGGTATCTGCTTACGGACCACCGCCAACATTGCTTTGACACGAGTACAATTTTAGATCTTGAACTCACAACTTCTTCTGACGTCTTCGAGCCCGGATCTTGTACTCCCAACCTCTCAACAGTCAAATCTGAACTCATGTCAAAGAAGGTGGTGGTCTAATGGTAAGATATTTTGTCATGGGCGACAAGGTTGGGAGTTCAAGACCCAGACTTAAACTAATAACCTCTGGGGCCATAACCAAATTTCTTACCACTAGACGAAAACCATCTTCGTAAACTGAAGTCTGGCTCTTGAACTCACAACATCATGGTATTTACATGGACCACCACCACCGTCATTGCTTTGCCATGAGCATAATTTTGGATCTTGAACTTGAACAATGGGACAGTTGGTGGCGTAACGGTAGGGTGTTCGCCCCGTGATCAGAAGGTCGCAGGTTCGAATCCAGGGCCGGTAAAGTTACTACTGAGGTACTTATAAGCAAGGTACCGTCCCCAAGCACTGCTCTCCGGGCGCTCGTTAGTTACCTGCTGCTCCTTCACGGATGGGTTAAATGCAGAGGTCACATTTGTCACATGTGGTGCACTGTGTGCTGTGCTGTGGTGTGTTCACAATGACAAAATAATCACTCACAAACTCACAATCTCTTCTGGGATCTTCAAGTCTAGCTCTTGAACTCCCCCCCTCTGGGTAAGATATTTGGTCATGGGTGACGAGGTTGGGTTACCTCTCAGTCAATACCTGAATAATTTACCACTAAACCAAAGAAATGTTATAAGATATTGTGTGAACATTTACTGGATTTTCGTGGTTTTGTTGACTCCAGCAATGTTGCTGTGACTCTTGTAGTGGTACAACCATGTTACTGCCATGACAACAGATTGGTTACAGACTGCGACTGTAAAACCTAAAAGCGCAGAGCAGCGACTGACTGTAGATGTTCCTAATAAAGAGACGGGTGGGTGTATATGCTCTTCCGTCCATCATATATTCCCTCCAACAGGTGGTAGACAGACCTCACACACACCACATCCCATGATCAATATAACATTCGTTGGAAATTTAACCTCAATATTTGACATTTTTGAATGATGGCCAGTGTCACATTCTCAGCAACATCCGGAGCCGTATCAGCGGCACGATCATTCAAAACAGGCCTGGTTCCCGAAAGCTCTAATGGAAAGAAACTGTGTTTTGACATGCCTTCTGTTCAAAGGATCCCTTGAATTGTATTTTCATAAGTTTGCAGAGAGAACGATGGACAGCAAAGTCAAACTATAGCAAAGCGTGACCGCCTCACGTGTGCCCACAAAAACACACAAGGTGGTGACAGTTTTAGCAAACTCATACAACAGATTAGATTTCATCGCTATACTAATGCATGCCAGGGCCTCGACTGGAAAATGACATTGTAGAGGACAATGCATTGCGTTTATTCTCAGCTCACCTGGAAATTCAGTTTAAGAGGAATCCCCTTGAAATCCAGCTGCACCTCAATGAGGATTCTGAGGCCATGTCCTCACGTACACGGGTATTTCTGAAAACGGAGATTTTCCGTTTTCTCTTCTTTTTTTATCGCATCCACACGAGCACGTTTCCATCTCCGTCCACACGGAATCGCAAAAAAACGCTGTCAAAAGCATGCCTTGCATTGTAGATGAAAACCTAATGTAGACACGGCGCGTACTATGACGTCATATCAGTGGCACACAGTGTGACGTGAAATGGTTCGTTTTTCAAAATCTTTGTTTTTCTTGTCCACACCTAAACGCAGAAACGGAGTTTTCAAAAATCGCCACTTTGGCCAGAGTTTTCCTCCGTTTTCAGAAAGACCCGTGTACGTGTGGACATGGCCTGATCCGCAGCATATATTCTAGGGATGTGCAATAATATCGGAATCATATCAGACTCGCCCGATAATTGTTTTTTTTTTTTTTTAAGTCATCAGGATTGGACCGATGCTAAGTAGAGCTTGTGCCAGACATGTCCAAAGTCTGAGGTGGGATTTTATACGGCCTGCGCTGTACGGTCTTTAAACGTATGGTGTTATTTTATGCCAAAATTCTGAGCACGCAGTGGAACGTTCGTGAGCAAAATCTGGTCTTTTTGTGCTCAACTCTGCCTCTATGTGTGAAAAATGTTTAACTAAATTGCGTGTTTTAGGTCAGAAACCCCCATTTTATGACCAACCACTCATTTTCAGACCAGGCTTGTCCACAAGAATGAACCTTTGGGCTGTCATAGCTCAAGACCCAGACAAGGAAACCTTCCTGACACGCTGACAAACAAGGAAGTCAAGGGCGAAATCTCTGGCGCGATTCCAGCAAGCCAGCAACTGGCCACAAGTCAAATCATGTCACATATGAGAAAGAAGACGCCACACATGGTGATTGTGACAGACGGCGCATAGCAAGCCGTCAAAATGGCTGACAGGTTTGGGAAAGCCGACAGCAGCTCTTATAGACAGATAGACTAAATGGAGACCACACACACTGAGCTGACATATCACAGCTGTGGGAGAGTGGGCAGTAACTGCGAGATAAGTTTCATTACGGTGCTGCCTTGGGTCTCGTTGGTTAACTTGGTATTTGAGAAGATAATCCTAAAAGCAAGACAGAAACTTCTCTTCTAAAACACAAATCAGAATTTATTTAAGTACCTTAAGTCCAGTGTTCCTTGTGTTCTCAAAATATGAATATAAGCCAAAACCAACACCAAAATGCCCACATCCAGGCATTTATCAGATGCTCTTATCCAGAGCTAGTTACTTAGTTACAGGGATAGTCTCCATGGAGCTACTAGAGGTTAAGGGCCTTGCTCAGGAGTCAAATAAAGGTAGTTTCGTCCTAGAACTTGAACCTACAACCTCTTGATCCCTGGACAAGTATTCTACGACTAGTTGACCACCACCAACCCCCATATAAGCATAAGTTCTAGGCTTGTCCATGGTGGGTCAAGAAGGTGGTCAAACAGTTGGTAGCGCAACGGTTAGGGAGTTCGCCCCATGGTTGGAAGGTCGCCGGTTCCAATCCCAGACCAGTAAAGGTACCACCGAGGTACTCAGGAGCAAGGTACTGTCCCCAAGAACTGCTCCCTGGGCGCTGCAGGTGTCAGCTGCCAGCCAATCCTTCATGGATGGATCGAATGCAGAGGTCACATTTCGTTGTGCTGTGTTGGGCTGTGTTCACAGTGATAAATAATCACTCACTTTCACTAGGTCATTGCTGTGAACCAAGAGGTTGTGGCTTCAAGTCTGGCTCTATCCTATCTCTAGCAGTACCACCACGGAGCCTCTAAGCTTGTCCCCAAGTTACTCCAAATCACATTCGGTGCAATGCTGGGAATTGGATTTCCATCAAATATGTAAAATGCTGTAAAATGAAATAACACAAAGTGCCAAATTTGCTGTACCAAGTTGTATTAATATTTGTGCATTTTTATGAAACTGACGACAGCTGTTTATACCTGATGTTCACAGAGAAACTAGGCTTGTCTTTACAAGATGATGTCTAATAATGACAGGAATGTTTTCAAAATGTTTCTGACGGGATTCTAACCTCGCGTGAGTCTGTGTTTAAATGTGTATGTGTGGGAGTTTGGTGATCGTAAAAGAATGAATTTTTCAGTAAATCTGAAATCTCCTGGCCAAAGTTCAAACACCATGTTATCTGAGACGTATTACTTCACTTTCCACAGAACTGCTACGACTAATAAGGAAGAGAATGAGGAAATGAGAAGGTAACGGTACCAATACTGAAGTAGCAAAAATCTACACTCAACACATCAATATAAGGTGTTTAATATGATACACATTAAAAATGATACATATTAAAGCTGGACAACTGATACTCTTTATAAAAATATATTAATGAACATGTGTTTTTGGCTCGTTGGACTGTTAAACTTTCTCTTATGTGGTCCAAAAATAGTTCACATATTGATATCCGTTTCATAATGCCACCGATCATTTCAACTTCTGCATTTTACAGCTCCTTTTCCGACACCTCCACCCTATTGTTATTCCCACAGTCCAGCGCTTTTGTCCTGCCTGTGTGTGAGTATGTGTGTTCTGACCAGAGGTGTGACCTAAATCGAGGGCTTAACCCCAATTTTCCCCCAGGGACTCGCCACTTTCCACTTCCAGGCCCACATGGCACTAAAGGAAATCTGCATAAACTAAACGGATTCGGTATAAATGCTGCTACATCAACATCGGAGGTTAAGGGTTAGGAGTTAGGGTTAGCCTAAGAAAATTCTTATAGCAAATATTTATGACCTTTACACCGCAGAAAGTTGTAAAAACAAACCTGTGTGTGTGGGTGTGTGGCTGAGTCTCTGCATGTGTGCTCCAGAGACAGGTGCTTTTACGACAGCGTGGTGCCTTTAAAGCGACGTGCTAAGAGGCCGTTTTACGCCAGGGCGCTCGGTTTAGGAAAAGCCATTAATGTCGGTTAGCTTTATGGGCTGTAGGGCTTAGCTGACTGTAAAGCACCAGCGACAAGCGCCAGTGTCAGGACTCTCCCGAAAGAGCCCCGGGAAACCCCCTCTGTCCATTAAAACCACACAGGTGGCCAGAGAAAGCGTGGACCGTGATGCTGCAGTTAGTTGCTGAGCTGTGGTCTCACTTCATCTTAACAGTTTTAGGATGAAAACTCCAGTGTTGGGGAAGTTACTTTTAAACAGCAGCTTTTCAAGCAACAAGCTACTTCTGATTAAAAGTAGCTAAACTATAGCCAAGCTACCGTTTTTAATATAGCGGTTTGCAACCCAATAGAACGACCGAGAAAAATATGACATCCAATATTTTTCACGGCCACAGATTCTTGCTTCCATCTCGGCGAAAGTGGACTCCATCCTCAAGACTCCCTCCCGCAGTTGCTAACAGTACACTGTGATGCAGAGTAACTAACAGATGCTACTTCTGCGACTTCAACACCAATCAGAAACAGCTAGTAGCTGTAAATAGTAGGGATGCACGATAATATCGGAATCAGGCTGATGCTTCGATTTGCCCGATGTTTTCAGCCGATATTTTATGACGCATATGTGATCCTCCAGGGCAAAACCAGTCGCTTGTCGCAACAGAGGTTTCCGAGAAAAACGACCGTTTATGTTGTGTGGGGTAAAATTTTGGATTTGTTGTTTTTAGTGTTTTGAAACAGTGGAAGGTCCATACTGTACTGTTGTGAATAAATTTCGCTGAAAAACTTACCCTTTCCATCCTAAAAAGGTGACTTTCTTGAGGTGAGGAATTCAATTCCAGCAGAATGTTAAAAGTTTCTGTTTTGACCGCTCTACTTCAATATTTACGGTAAATCCACTGGTTGACTAGCGTGAAGATATTTCTCTGGAATCCATCTTCGTCTCCCGAGTTCAGTTAACCTAACGCAGGTAGGCTATCCGTGTGGCTGTGAATGCAGCGTAGGCTACCGTAAATACAAACGTAGCCGCGACCGCACCAAGCGTCTGTGAGTGCTACAGCGATAGTCAACTTCAAAGGCAGATTTCTCAGTTTCTCACTTGGCGTGACAGGAGAAACCCGACTCCTTTGAATGTTGATATCTCAGTCATATGTCGTCCCATTCATTCCATATAGGTATCGTTTTGAAGCTTGATTTATGCTCTTTCATGACAACATAATAACTCAATTTTGAAAATTTGCGACAAGCGACTGGTTTTGCCGTGGAGGGTCACATTTATTGTATGTCGGGAAGGTAGCGCTAGCACCAGACATTTCGAAAGTCGGAGTTAGTACGAGATGAGTCAGTGCCCGTGCCTTCTTTCTTAAAACGTATGGGATTATTTTGGGCCAAAAAGTCTAAACGTGAGTGGGACGTTCGTGAGCAAAATCTCTGGTCTTTACGCACTCAATTCCCCCTGCACTCTGAAAAAACTGTAACTAACTAAATTGCGTGTTCGCCTCCCTCAGCGAATGTGAGCTCGCACGTGGGCTGTGTCCTGAGCTCCATACTACTGCACTTAATAGGATGGTAGGTAAGATGCTCTTATCATACTTTTCTGTGGTAGTATGCATCTTAGAAAATAGCCGGGGTTGTAGCTTAACGACTCTCTACGCACTAGGTAGTGCACATGGAGCGTCACGCGCCCTATTATTTTGCTATACCACATAATGCAGGAATCGACTTTTTCTTAAAATGTTGTGCACTACGCTCGAAATGCTCCGCCCTCACGCGACCCTGCTTTCACGCTCGCTTGACTTGGCGTTGTGTTAGAAATGTCAGAACTATGGGATTATAAATGTGCCAAATTTCTGAGCATGCAGTGGAACTTTGGTGAGGAAAATATCGCCTTTACAGGCGTAACACTGCCTGAGCTCAACCTTGACTCTGCCTTCCTCATTTACCAGCATCGGTATCGGCAGATATACACAAGAAAATATCGGAATCGGCCGACAATTCCCATATCGCGCATCCCTAGAAAATAGTGGTCCTTGTTAAAAGAAATAAAGCAGTATTTTCAGAAGCGTTGCTAATGTTTGTCACCTGCTCCTCAACATTCATAACCTTGCATGATTTTGTGATGTGTGAAAAGTGAAAAACGAATCTAGAGTTCTTTTATATTTTTCGATGCCCCCCCGTTGACTCATGTAGCGCCCCTCTCTTCCCAGCCCAGTTCCTAAGCAAGCAAACTTGCAACAGGCTGCGAAAATAAACCCCTCGGCCATTCGTTTCCTAGAACGCGTGCGGCGCAGCGCTGGTCCAGAATTCCACAATTAGCGAGGAATGTTGACGGACGCTCGCCAGCCTCTCGTTCGTTCGTTCGTTCGGCCGGCCCTCCCTCCGTCTCGCTCTCCCTCCCTCCGGAACGGCCCGCAATCAAACAATAACAAGCGACCGCCGGTGGAGCTCATCTCTCCCATGTGTGCCTTTCTTTTTAACCCTCCTCATCACTGCACCCTCGCTCCGTCCTTGTTTCTAAGAAGCCATCTTTCATCCGTCAGCCGCAATATTTCAGTTCGAAGCCCGGGCTTTCACCAGACACTGATTTCCGTCGCTGGATCAGATGTCTGGTGATAAATGGCCTCTTGATGATTGCAGCGGGGATAGCGTTTGGGGAAAAACCACCTGTTTTTTTTGTGTTTGTTTGGGCTTTTTCTTATTTCACTTCCCTCTCTTTTCCAGTCTGATGTCACCTAGCAGCCCGCACGCAGAGTCATTTAAAGTACTTTCGGAATGCGATTGGAGACGATTCCACTGGAGCGAGTTCAAAAGCAGCTAATAGAAAACACTGCTGTTCCCCCAAGGAGCTCAATTAGGGCAAAGCAAAGAAATGCACGGGATAACATCGGATTAGGGGGATGCAGTTCCCGCAGACTACAAGAAAGGAGTGTGTGTCTTGGGTGGTTTTAGTGTTCGGCGTCGCAAGATCTCAACCAGAACATTTCCAGTAATTCGTATATCTACGTCCTACAAAAAATTATTCGATGGAAAGACATTTTTCTCTACCGATATGACAGCTAGAAGCCAGTTTGAAAACATTCTAGAAGCTGGAAATCAAAATTCAGGCCTGAGAGAGTCTGGAGCATTTCACAGACACAAAAACCCTGCAGCGTTTCCTCTACCATGATATTAGGGTTATATATCGAAGGTTAAGTTCATTTTGAATTTTATTTCTAAATAGCGCCAGGTCACAACAGAAGCCATTAAATTTCCTACAGAACAGTTCTATACGGCATGTCACGTCAAGGGGCAGTTGGTGGCGTAACGGTTGGGTGTTCACCCCGTGATCAGAAGGTTGCCGGTGCGAATTCCAGACCGCTAAAAGATTACCACTGGGGTACTCGGTACTACCGTCCCCAAGTTAGCTGCCCGCTGCTGTACGGATGGGTTAAATGTAGAGGTCACATTTTGTTGCGGTGCACTGTCTGCTGTGCTCTGGTGTGTTCACAATGACAAACGATCACTCACTTTCACTTTCTGTCTCTACATGGCCGCGCACTTATAATTCTGTATTGCGCCCGGCGGAGTTCTATGAGGTGCCAAGTCGAACAAAAGCAGAGCGAAAATGCACAAGAGTTTGAGTTAAGACGCGAGAGCGACCTAACCTTAATCCTAACACTAACCCTGCCCCGGCCCTCTCCAAAGCTGTAAACCTAGGGGAAACACGGCACTGGAACAAATCGACATCACAATACTTGCTTCTGCGATATATGTGACCCTCCACGGCAAAACCAGTCGCTTGTCGCAACGGGGGTTTCCGAGAAAAAACAAGCGTTTATGTTGCGTGGGGTAAAATTTTGGATTTTTTGTTTTTAGTGTTTTGAAACAGTGGAAGGTCTATATTGTACTGTTGTGAATAAATTTCGCTGAAAAACTTACCCTTTCCATCCTAAAAACGTGACTTTCTTGAGGTGAGGAATTCAATTCCAGCAGAATGTTAAAAGTTTCTGTTTTGACCGCTCTACTTCAATATTTACGGTAAATCCACTGGTTGACTAGCGTGAAGATATTTCTCCGGAATCCATCTCCGTCTCCCGAGTTCAGTTAACCTAACGCAGGTAGGCTATCCATGTGGCTGTGAATGCAGCGTAGGCTACCGTAAATGCAAACGTAGCCGCGACCGCACCAAGCGTCTGTGAGTGCTACGGCGATAGTCAACTTCAAAGGCAGATTTCTCCGTTTCTCTCTTGGCGTGACAGGAGAAACCCGACTCCTTTGAATGTTGGTATCTCAGTCATATGTCGTCCGATTCACACGATATAGGTATCGTTTTGAAGCTTGATTTATGCCCTTTTATGAAAACATAACTCAATTTTGAAAATTTACGACAAGCGACTGGTTTTGCTGTGGAGGGTCACATATTTTTTAATATAAGGACAGCTTGTTATTGGAAAGCAATGAATCATTCTACAATGATTGCGGTGATTTTGTTGGCCAGTGTCTGTGCATAAAAATTATTTTTACTCGCAAGACTTTTTTAGGTTTGTGCAAACCATACTTTTGTTAAAAACCAGAGAAATTCTGTTATAGCAGACTGACTTCTCACTGTAGCTTAGTCATAGAAAATGAGAAATGGGCAAGTCTTCCTTTTGTAACAAGAAGTATCATGATTCAATTCACCTTATTTGACCTTACATGTCTTGAGTTGTGACTATTGTGCAACCGTCTTGTCTGGTGTATCTTATTTGTGTTTTATACAAAAAGTCCCAATTAGAGCCTCTGGCAACATTAGCGTCTTTGAGCTGCATTAGCAACTGCTGTAGATCAGAAATCCTTCACAGATCCCAGGAAGCCATCTGGACAAAGAGCTGACCTTAAATGACGTGTGTGTGTGTGTGTTTTTTCTTCTTTTTGATCCAAATTAAAATGGTCACGTCAGACTTTAGAGATGCTATCGCAGCACCTCACAGCAGCAACCACGCGGTTTCCTTTAGAGCAACACCCTGCTAGTTTTCCTGGAGAGTTGGAGACGTCGGTAGGAGAATTTGTATGAACTGCAAGTGTATTTATAGAGAATCCAGGGAACACTTGTCACCCTCTCTCCTTTCTTTAATGTGAAAAATCTGGAGACATATGTGGAAAATGGGAAATAGCAAATGTTTGGCTGCGCTTTTCGGGCAGTGAAAGAATCATATGGCTCTCTCTCGAAAGGGCAGCGTGAATCACCAGCTCCTAAAAATGCCAGGAAAGCTGTTGAGTGGGCAAATGCAAGGGCATAACTCTGTCCCACTTGGAATGCTGTGGACGCTAAGCTTTTTTTCCCCCCTCATCTATGGAATTCCCTTGCCAAGTTGGCTTCTTCGTACTTGTCACAACATGTCTAAAAATTACTCAGGGCAGAACTGAAAGATTATAACAACCTATTACGTTCATAACCACAAGAAAAATTCTCAGGGTTAAGTAATTTCTCAACGGTGACGTCAATCATGCCCCAGTTCTTTGCTGTCCGGTAAAGAAGGAGCGCTGAATGTAAGCGTATCCCTCTCGCACTGGCACCGAATGAACTAGGCTGACCGCACCAGCATACCAGACACTGTCAGATACATTTACATTTAAGGTATTTATCAGATGCCCTTCTCCAGCGCAACTAACATTTCGTAACAGCAGAGGCAGTCTGCCTGGAGTAACTTGGGGTTTAGAACCTTGCTTAAGGCCATAATGGTGTTTTACACTCTCCCAGGATTGTAACCCACAATCCAGCGTCACCTAAGTAGGTGAAGGTAACCCTAAGATTGGGAACAGAAAATAACCCCAAATTAAAAAAAATAATAAATTTTGCTTTATATGTGACCCTCCACGGCAAAACCAGTCGCTTGTCGCAACAGAGGTTTCCAAGAAAAATGAGCGTTTATGTTGCGTGGGGTAAAATTTTGGATTTTTTGTTTTTAGTGTTTTGAAACAGCGGAAGGTCTATACTGTACTGTTGTGAATAAATTTGGCTGAAAAACTTACCCTTTCCATCCTAAAAACATGACTTTCTTGAGGTGAGGAATTCAATTCCAGCAGAATGTTAAAAGTTTCGGTTTTGACCGCTCTACTTCAATATTTACGGTAAATCCACTGGTTGACTAGCGTGAAGGTATTTCTCCGGAATCCATCTTCGTCTCCCGAGTTCAGTTAACCTAACGCAGGTAGGCTATCCGTGTGGCTGTGAATGCAGCGTAGGCTACCGTAAATACAAACGTAGCTGCGACCGCACGAAGCGTCTGTGAGTGCTATGCCGATAGTCAACTTCAAAGGCAGATTTCTCAGTTTCTCACTTGGCGTGACAGGAGAAACCCGACTCCTTTGAATATTGATATCTCAGTCATATGTCGTCCGATTCATTCGATATAGGTATCGTTTTGAAGCTTGATTTATGCCCTTTCGTGAAAACACAAGTCAATTTTGAAAATTTGCGACAAGCGACTGGTTTTGCCGTGGAGGGTCACATATAGTATAAAAGTGTTTAAACTATGGACATAACTACTAGAAGTGTCTGTTTTATTGGCTTGCAGAGTTTTTATTATGCAGAGACATCCTATGACTTAGAAAAATAAAGTTGTCACCCAAGGAAGCAACACAAACTCCACATACAAATCAAACCCGAGCTTACCTTAAATTTGAGGCCGGATTGAAGCAAGTCTTGGTCACATCGGTCACATTTGGGTTACAACAGTCGTCCTTGTCGTATCCGTAGCTGTCCCAGTTGCACTGGGGATCACACACGCCATTGCCCAGACTGTTCTCCGGACAGTGGGTCCGGGGTTTGCAGTATCCAGCATCGAAGCCAGTCAGGGTGTGGTTACATTCAGGGTCGCAGTCCTCATCGCCCACTTTGCTGATGTCACAGTTGGCCAGCACCAGACGGCACCGCAGCGAGGAGTTGGTGACGTTGTGGAGCGTCAGCTCCCAGGTAATGTTGTATTTGCTGAAGGCTTCATTCAGGTGCTGGTGCTGCAAATGGATCTGCTGGTCTGTGACGGTTGGCTTGCGGCGATCGTCATCAAACATGTTGACCACACGGTAGCGCACCGTCTTGGGCCGGCGAAGACTCCAGAAGCGGTTGTAGTTGCGGACCACCTCCACGTTGTCACACACCGTCTGACCGCAGGCCGGCGGCTCCAGGGTGGTGTCCAGGGAGCCCAGACCAGCCCGGGGACCTTTTTCAGGTTGGGGGAAACTGCCATCCTTCACAGCGAGCCATTTGCGAGCAGGGTGTTTGAAATTCTCCCGGATGACAAGGTCGATCTGATCTTGTGTGTCCTCTAGACCATGCATGTCCCTTATGATCTGTGATTGGGTCAGGGCATGACGCCACAGACTGACCCGCTCGACTGAACCACGGTAGTTGTGGTTCAAGGCATTTCCTCCCAGCATCAGCACCTTCAGGATGTAAACAAGGTACAAAGCAGAAAATCTACATATAAGAAAACAAATTTAGACACTTTTTCTGCGTTTGAGATTTTTTGAAAGTTTTTCAACCTACTGTACATCAAGACACTGTCATAATGCAACCCACTACCACTCACTTGAAAATTCTGCTTTTTGAGGTGTTTTCCTATCATTTCTTACCAAACATGGACAGACCCACCTTACACTTCTTGGTGAGAGAGCTGAAGACATCTCCAGACTGTTCTCTACTGACAGCAGTCTGAGCTCCGTTGACAAACAGCTTCATGTAGTGACCATCGTAAGTGACAGCTACGTGAGCCCAGTGTCCGGGCAGGTAGGGGGCACTGGAGTGGATGGAGGTAACCTTACGTGAGCGGTCAGTCTTGAGGGAGAAGTAGAAGCGAGCATCTCGGTTGCCGTGCTCACTGACCGCCTTGATGCCCAGAATCCAGCCTCGATCGCTTGAGGCATAGAAGCACTTATCGAACAGTCCTAGATGAGAGAGAGTTGAGACGTATGAGAAAGGAATGAATCATAAAACACTTCTCCAGACACACAAAGCAATATTTTACTACTTAAGCCACCACCAATATGGTGCAGCTCCACCTGGATGAAGTTCCAGTCGTTCTGCACCAGTACATTCACCACACATCCGCTAAGGCGATGAATGGGCTGCAGAGAGCTCACCAGCGAGGAACTGGGCTGAGTGGGGGGCCGGATTTGAAAGGGTATGGTGGGTGATTTTAGCAAGACATCAGAGCTCTACTCTAACTCGCGTCCAGAGATCTTTAAAGAGCTCAAAGAGTCAAGACCTCACTCCTCTGACAAACAGTTACCGTTAACCGTTGGCAATGTAGCCGCAAATTTGCAGCAAGGTCATATTTTCACATGCAAATTAGGTTTGTGGCAAACTTGCAGTGGACTTTGAGAGGTCGAAATTGACAAATTAAATTAATTAATTTAATTAAGATATAATAATTTAAAAATAAGTCACTTAATACTTCTTACATAACTGTATTTTTTCTGGACCTAGACTGACATAGCTCGAATGCTGCTACGTGTCCAGTGGAGTCTGCTAAGGATATCGATAAGCTAATATGCAAATAGTGCTACAAAGTGTTGCTGAGCAAGTCAAGTAGCACTACAAACTTATCAAAACCCATGAAAGACCCCCATCCTCGTCTTTATAATGAACTCTAAGAGGTCAGTAATGCTCATGTTTCAACAACGTTATTAACGTATTAAATGTTAACATGGCACAGAACTAGCAATTAGCCGATAGCAACATTACCTGTGTGTTAAGTTATCGTTACGGTAAAGGCTATTATTAATAATAAAATGATAGGGTTAACGTAGGAGCTAGACAGCAAATCAGTCTTGCAAGTTTGTAACTAAATTCTAAACGCATTTTAAGTGAAGTTTATTAATTAGCTTGGAATATATCAGAATATGTGAAAACTACACACACATACCGTCAGAATCGCAAGACTTTGAACATAACCGACGTTATATTGGTTATATGTGAAAATATTTGTGAGTAATTCCATGCACAAAATAATAATAATAATAATAATAATAATAATAATAATAATAATAATAATAATAATAAGTGTAAAAACGTGTAATTAACTTTGTCCGCTTTGTATAGCGTGCTGTGTGTGTGAGCGCTGTCGTATGGAACGCCATCACGTTCAAAAACGCACCAGTTCCGTCACATCTTCCGCTTTTATTACAGGAAAAATCATATTTACGCCGATAAATAACAGCAACAATTGAGTCCACATTGGCCCAGAACTTCAGTATTTCTTCATTTTCAATTGATCACAAAATTTTTATTAGTGTTATTGTTGTGTTATTGTTATAATCCTTACTATATTAATGTTTATACTGTTATGAAAATATTGTCATTAAAATTATTATTTTAAAAATGAATATACCTCTTAATTTGTCAGTTTTTTCCACAAGGTATTTGTAAATGTTATCAAGTATTTTCCTGAGTAATGGAATCTAGTTTGGAACTCTAGTATCGCGTTGGATTCACCAACACCTCAGCAGCAAAACTCGTTTGTGTCGCAAACAAATATTAGCCAGGACCAAACCTGCTTAGCTTCAGATGTGAGTCAAACTAGTCACGAATGTCCAACTGCTTAATGATATGACAATTGTGGAAATAAAGTTTAGTCATAGTAATATAATACTTAAAACATTAAAAGTGCTGCGTGAAGCAGTTATACGCCACATGTGCTCCACTATGCTAGAGGCACCAAAACAGCACTTTCCTGTTTCCCTTGGAAAAGCAAATGTCAGGTTCAGTGCTGTAATGTGTTTTTACTTATGTTACTCTAGGTTCCTCTTGAACCTCTCTCCCTCTCTCTCTATCTCTCTTTGGGTAAATTGGATGAAGGTGTGTATTTATGTGTCTATGTGCAATGAGGCGTTTTCAAAAATAATCTTTAGCAAGGAACAGACCTATAACAACTCTATGTCACAGACACAAACATAAAAGGTTCATTAACTGACCAAGACTGAATCGTATCTGTGTGTGTGTGTGTGTGGTATTTATGAGGTCCTGGTTGTGCTCTAAAAGATAGGAAAACTTGAGATTTGTGGCATTCTAAGACCCGGCCCGCATAAGGAATAAATGCTTTTTATCAGAAAACATCAGATTTTTATGTGAAAAGGCTTGCTTTCGGTTACTGAAGTTAACGTTAAGATTATGAATAGGTGTAGCTGTTGTAGTAGTCATTATAGGAGTAGCTAAAAGCTAGCAAGATGTTACAGTGCGTGTATGTGTGTTTTGAAGACTCATGACGATACGAAAACCTGCGATTTAACAGATTTTTGTGGCTTTGTGAGAACATTTTAGTACGTTCCCACCAGTCCTCATAAAGAAAACAATGTTTTTATATAAAAAGCTTTTATTTATTATTTCTTACTAATATCCATTTTTTTTTTATGTAACGCGTGTTTTGTTTTTAGATGATTGTGAGGACCTCAGCGTCCTCTAAAAGATCTGAAAACCTGAGATTTGAGGTTTTATCTTTTTAAGAGTGAAAAGATTTCATTTTGGTTACTGAGGTCAAGAGAGTCAACGGAAGGACCTCACAAAGATAGTAAAACATGACTGATTGTGTCATGAGAGAGAGAGAGCAGAGCCATTTCCACCACATCCTCGACAGACGACGACTGTTTCTGATCTTCAAGGTCATTCACCGTCTCCAGACTCTTGCCACGGTTTTTTTTTTTTTCCCCCAGGACTCTCAACGTGTGAGAATGTTTCTCTCTCCAGGCCAGAATCGAATGAGCCAGCGCTCTCAGAGCATGTGGGGCCAAAGTGGGGGTCAGTCCTGTTAAACGTTAACGGGGTCGGCCATGACACTGGGAAAGAAGTCTGCCATCTGTCAGGGTGCGCACTCCAACAAGAAGGTGTGCTAAAATGCCTGTAGGGCCCATTATGTAAACACATGTCAGAAGTTTGCCATGCTCAATTAATCTAACACATTACGTTTTTCCAGACCGGCCGTGCGGAGGACGCAAGCTCCCTCACACACACACACACACGCCCACTCACACATGTGCACACAAATACACGTATTTGCATACGAGTGTAACAGCTCGTAATGGCTCTTCTTAGGTTCAAAGACAACCTTGCTTGCGCATGCCATTTGTCTCCCCTTAGGAAAGTGTATTTAAGTAATAACGGGGTGGAGGAAGCACTGCCGAGAGACTGATGAGAAGCAGAGACGCGAACCGCAGACTGCAGTCCTCCTGAACTCAAGGCAACTAGGAGAAAATACGGATTTCGCTGGGTTCTGGAAAGTGGCCTTGACGCCAAACGCGACTTGAAAAATCAAGGCGTCTATGACTGCAACGAGGCTAAATCTCATCAGAATTCCTGTGTTGATTGAACGAACCGCCTGGCCTCGCCTGGACCTTCTCTACCGCAGATGGACTGCATGATCACCAGTTGCGGGGAAGCTACTTTTTAAGCGACAGCTCACACTTGGCCGGTGATCATGCAGTGCTGGGGAAGCTACTTCTTTTACGTGAAGAGAGAAAATGGATGTTATGAATGGTATTAATGTATAGTTTGTCCACCAGAGGGCACACTGCAACGCCACAGCTGGCCTTTAGTATTTTTATACTTTTACCTTTAATTTGCTAAAATTTAAGTATATATTTTTGTACTTTTGTTCTATTTACACAAATAGATCAAATTTAGTCATTAAATAGTCATAAATAGTACTTATATGTCATAGTGTCATCTCATTTTGGTGAGGACCTTTTTCGAAATACTTGTTTATGTTGTGTTTCTGGGGGAAAAACGAATATTGGCTTATTTTTAAATCCTCAAATATCAAAGCCATATGCCCCGTGATCGGAAGGTCGCCGGTTCAAATGAGGTACTCGTGAGCAAGGTACCATCCCCAAGCCCTGCTCCTCGGGTGCTGCCCACTACTACTTCACTGATGGGTCAAAATGCAGAGGTTACATTTCATTTTGGTGCACTGTGTGCTGTGCTGTTTTTTGTTTTTTTGTTTTTTTTTTACAAATAATCAAAAATAATAATAAAGTGCCAGATTTTAGAGGTTGATAAACCTCGTTTTTTGCAAAACACCACAACAGTGGGGTTTTTTTTCTGATGACATTAGCAAGAAAACCCGCAAGTGGAAACGTTTCCACAACCCTTGACCTTGCAGACACACAACACTCCACCTGAAACTCACCCAGCAGGTCACTTACAAGTCACCACTGATAAAAATCAGCTGTCTCTAAAACTCTCACAAACATGTTGTTGTCATGGAAGATGGGTCTCCAAATGCTAGCCTGGCAAAACTTTATTTTCTCTCACGCTGATCCCATGCGGGATGTTTTCGCCATTCTGGGTTGACGCAGAAGCCACACGCCGCAGTTTGACGTGTGCAGAGCTTTCCTCTCGCAATCATTTCAAAATTGATTTACAACAACGACTTTGTTCTTTTTTCCTTTTTTTTTTTGCCGTTCCATCCAACCGCTTCTTACATAATCGTCTCAGTGTATTTATGCAATATTGTTCTATTGCATTGTTTGACGCTGTTTGGGAAGATTGAATCCAAATGTGGATCTCAGCGTATTACCATCAAATGTGCAATAAAAAAATATAGTAATTTACATTTACGTGTCAACTTGCATTAAAATCTTGCATTGGGACGTGCAATAACCTGAGTGTTTTCAACTGTCGTAGCCTAATGACTCCTTTTTGGATGTTTTGATGCCCCGTCTCGATTCAGGTGTGTGTTTAGACTGCGTGGAAACACAATCTGACCAAGACAGACAAACAAATATTTTTGTACATCTGACAATGCCTGTATTCCCAGTTCTGAGGTTAGACCGCTCTGTTTTTCTCAGCTTTTTATCTTTTTGGAGGATAGTTGCAAAAACTGGAAATCTTTCTGCTGGGTCATTGTCAACCACACCAAAAAAATAACGAAACAACTGCCGGCAAGAGAGGCGGATTCCTTCCAGACAATCCCCTAACTACTCCCATGAAAGAAATTAATTAGATCAGGCCTGACACATTCACCTGACGGGGCGCGAAACAATGGCTTGAGTGCATGCCGTTACACGCGTGTCGCGAAGCTCTGCTCTTCTGAATCAGGACCGCTTGTGCGACAAACGTGTGAGTCAAGAGCACCGGCAAACTCCCCGAGGCAACTCTGCAACCGTCAATACTGTGAAAGAATTTTCCCACTCTTATCGAACAAGCCTCATCCACACCTGAGACGCACATTAAGGCGATAAACAGCGTCACAAAAAAAGGTTAAGCAAGGACTCAATAATGAATTTCTGGTGCACACCGGCAAAAACGTTCTGCTAGATGACACGGTTGCATCGAAGACATTTAACTAATATAAAACCTTTAAATTAAGTGAAACTTCCTTCAGGAAAGAAGAATTTTTTTTTTAAACTTTGTAGCAAACCCAAAATATAGGTGCCTTGACACAAAAGATTGTACAGCGACACAAAAATTAGTTTTTCCATCCTGAAATGATGCTTAAAAACCTCAAAAATGACTATTTTTTAATATCTGTTCTATAGAGAATAAAGCGAAGTGAGAATTATATTTAATCTTTCCACTCTAATCTTACCCAAAATGGACAAAAATGGGTTCTGCCGCCCATATTTTATGTCACCACTTAAAAAAAACCTCCTTTTTGATATGTTTATTCCAAAGTTGGAGTCAATATATTTAAAAAAATGCTCCCACTCTTATCTTAAAAAGGACAAAAAATGGTTCTTTTATTTTGAAATGATCTAAAATGAACCAAAAATGGAAATTATGTCATCCGTTAATCAACCCCCCCTTTTTGATATCTTTATTCTAAAGAGAATAACGCACGCTCCCATCAGAACCTAAGAACAAGATGATGTCATCGTTGTGGAAAGAGCAAGTGTGTGTGTGAAAGAGAGAGATGCAGAGAGAGATGCAGAGAGAGATGCAGAGAGAGACAGAGAGATAGAGAGAGAGCGAGAAGGCTCTCAGATAGGCTTCAGTCTATTTCTGTCTCCGAATGTGACTCACGACTCGCAGATTCTCCATCGTATCTGTGTATCAGTGTGAGTGACTGTGGGAAAATAAAGACATCTGAACGCCTAAACTGTTTTGTGCTTTTGGACCACAAACAGGTTGTGTGCGAGTGTGTGTGAGTGTGTGTTGTGACGGCTGCGCTCTCTGTTGGCAGAGCGCGGAACGGAAGGAGACGGAATCCCTCCACCAAATGCACAAAGGCGCGCGCCTTTGAGGATAAAAATCATGGATTTTATCGCAGACACTGTAGAGAGCACAAAATGTTAGCTTACAGCTCTTACACGAATGCATAAAGGTTCTAAAAGTGGTTGTTTGATGTCGAGCCATAAAGGAACTATTTTTGAGCAGGAAAAGAACCAAAATGATGGGAAATAAGAACCAATTTGGTTCTAGACTTGCTAGACAGTGCTAACCTTCCAAGCTATTCTATGTCTGGATTTGAACCTTACACGCATCTAAGAGACTATTACTTAAAAACTGTCAAACGATTAGCAACACACAAGCACATTACCAATCATCACTTAACACTAGAACTTCTTAAGCATCTTCTAGGTGCAAAGTTGCATTGAGTTTTCTCAACTTTGTGTCCTATTTTCAGCGTGGGATAAACTCATAAACATTTAAATGTAACGGTTTCTAAATGTTTCCATGAAGTCCTTCAGACTTTGTGGCACCAAGCAAAACGGGCTCAACCCTTACTTGAAAGGTGTTTAAATTTGAAGCAAAAACAGTTCTCCGGTGGTATTACTCTAAAGAACCTTTTCATTCCCTACATTTATTAAGCTCTACATCTCAGATGCCCAGAATAACACTTGCATGTGTGAAGAACAGCGCGCGAAATAAGTCGATTCAGTGACTGATAACTGTCTACGCTAAAACATATCACAACTTTCTTAAGCTACAGCCGCTGCACAAAAACATAAAAATGATGCATGCACCGGCCAAATGCATAATCAGCATTAAGTGTGTGTTTGGACAGTGTGAAATGAATGTGGCAAGTTCAACCAAGAGCTGTCACCCAAAGCAAACGGACCACACACACTCTCCCACAGAAACGAGTTACCAAATAGCTTTTCAGAATAACACTGCGTGCTGTAAAAAATGGTGCCAAAAGAGATGATTTGGACTGATGCCACAGCAACATTTACTGTTCCAAAATGAATCCTTAATGAGATGGAAGAACTGCGAGTACCTCTTTCAACAAATATAATAATTCAGAGATTCTACAGTCCTTAAAAGCTGACATCCTAGTTAAGGAGCCTTAAGGAACGTTTGCAGAAACGGCATCCTGTGATTAAAGTACCATAAAGAAGAGCCCATCCGAAGCAGGCTGTATTACATGCACTTTCAGCACTGTCATAGTCACGATTACCCCAGTAATTGCAGCTGACCCATCCCATAAACCGATATCCGACTCCTCATCTGGGTTACATTTGCAACAAAATTTTACACACAAAAGTGTTCGGGCGCTCTTAAAAATAAAGGTTCCTAAGTACGCTTGGAAAGGTGCCAAAGAAGGACCGGGTTAATTTAGGTTCCCTTAAAAAATGATGGTGCTTTAGTGCCACCAAAGTCTGAAGAACTTCGTTTCCACCCCAAGAAATCTACCACATGATGTGATAGCTATACACGAGTTAAATGTTCTTCTTCCAAAACTATATTAAACACTTCCTAGCTTTCTAGAAGTTTCTGGATTGTATCGAAGCACTAAAAATTTATTTATAGGTTGAATATAAGTTTTTCTGACTTCAGCTAAAACCATCCATCACTTCAGAAGGTGCTTTATGGATGCTCAAAAAGTATTAAATAACACTCACTGTATAGAACCATAAAAAATAATGCAAAATAAAACACCAACTGCCTTCTATATGAGTTAAAGATTCAACATAAACCCAAGACTCCTGGTTTCAAAAGTTCCTTGGCTGAATTAAAGGGAACCTTTGATTGGTGTAGAACCTTTAGATCAATGTAGAAGGTTCTCTATCATTTTTAGCAAGGTTTCAAAATATTTTTTTGCATTTTGGTACCCACGACCATTTCAAAAGATGGACCAACCAGACTGGGTTGATGCTACAAAGTTGGTAGAAAAAGGGCTTTGTAGCACCACCTAAAGCCGGTTTGTCCATCTTTTGAAATGTTCATGGGAACGAATTTGCAAAAATACATAGCAAAAAAAAAACCATTTTTACGAGTTTAAAACTAGTTTTTCATTGATGTTTTGGGAATTTTTTTTTTTTTTGCACATACCTGCAATGACTGTGACAGGTGATCGCTGTCCACCCTCGGGTTTGACCCACATCTGCAGAGTAAAGTTGCCTCTCGGGATTTCCACGCCGGGTTTGAGCCTCAGCTGATCTCCTCTGCTGGTGAAATAAACCGCTTCGCCGCTCTCCTCCTCCTCCACCGGGGAAACGCGGCGACGCTGCCGGGGCAAGCGGCGCTCCAAGCCGGGCAGGGAGCGCTTGCCCCGGGGCAGCCGAGTGGCACAAGCCCCCGGGAGGGAAGATTTGGCTTCCCTCAACCTCACCAACTCCCTCTTGGAGCGAGTCTTCCTCCACAAAGTCCCACACTCCGAGCCCACACACAGCATGAGAATAAGGAGGCAAGGAAGCCAGGGCAGGAAAGTCCAAACTTTCATTTTTATCCCCCCCTTTCTTTTTTCCGACAGCTCTCCCAAAATAGAAGTCCTCTTAACCTTTAAACCTGCTTTACAAAAGGTTGAAGATTCCAGGCTCAAAGCCACTCCACAACGGATGCTGTTATATCCTCTTATATGGTTATTATAAAGATCATTTCTCAGCTTGTCCAGTCCCAAAAAATAAAAGTAAGTGCTGAGATTGGGAAGACAAGAGCAATAGTCGCTTCATTTATCCTCACGCTGCCTCTTTTTACTCTCTCTCTCATCCAACCTGCCATCCAAAAGCGTGACTAATAAGAAATCAATCAGACATGGCATCGTAATAATGCCACAATCATCTCTTCCTCTCCCCCCACCCCTCCCCGACCCCCCTTCCATCCAAAGCTCCAATTTAGGAATTAAGGGGGAAAAAAAACTCCAGTTGTCCTCCAAAAGCGCCAATTTCCAATTTTCCCCCCAAATCTGTTTTGTTGTTGTTTTTTCTTTCAGCCCACTCGCAAAACACAGTTAAAAAGAGCAAATGCATGCACCCGGGACGTCCAGACCTTTCATTTTTTGGGTTTTTTCTCTCAGATCCGTGTTGGAGGAAGTTGCCAGCTTGGGAAAAGTGCGCAGGATGAGGTGGAGGTGCGTCCCGGGAGCGCCGCGTTACGCATCGCGCAAATCTTCATTGATTCCGCCCGGAGCCAAGAGAGCCGGAGAGGAGAGTGTCTGAGCTTCAGCTTCGCTTTCTGTCCACTTTTCACCATGGCAAGACAAACCCATGTTTCGGTGGCAGTGTGTGTGTGTGGGGGGGGGGATTTCTTCCCCCCCTTTTTTTGCCTCCATCCCTCCCTCCCTCCCTCCCCCCTCCCCTTCTTGCCCGTCTTCTTTGCTGAAGGGGGAAGTCACAGGTAAACCCCGACGCCTGGATCATTCCTCACTCCAAAACTGTTGGACAGGAGCGGGAGGGAGGGGGAGAGAGAGAGAGAGAAAAGAGAAGAGAACGAGAGGAGTGGACGTGTATCCCTCTAGTGGCTACTATTTAAACAATCCCATTCATTCCATTCCATTTGTGTGTATCAGGGGAGGCTGTTCGGACGTGTCCTTATCGAAAATGCTTAAAATGCCCCCCCAGGACCAACGCGGCGTGCCAGTTTGTGTAGGTGGCATCTGTGGAATTTAGAGGGAATACACACACACACACACACACACACACACACATATATATACACATACATATATATAAAATACTCCCCCCAGGGACTACACTTTAGAGTCACTTTAGATGTCATTTGTGGAATTGGAATGACAATAATAACACAATACAATTTTACCCACATTATCTGGAATTGTTTTAAGACACAATGACAAAATACACGTTAGATATTTCTTTTTCTTCCTTTTTTGGAATTTTGGACGCCTTTTAATACAGAATCTACAATGTGAGTCCACTGAATGAGACTTATATATAGGGGGATGTTTGGATGTGTCCTAACAGTGTGTCAGCCAACCTTAGATGGCATTTGAGGAATTGGAAAGAATTGTTTGTGGACACAATGGCAAAATCTGAATAGCATTAGCGTGTCTTGCAAGGGGTGTTTGGACGTGTCTATACAATAATGCCCCAGACATTCCTTCCTAAAAAATGTCAGTACAGTTGACCAAGAAATGACTTCCTTTGTATTTACATCTGTATTTAAATATAAAGGTGCCAAAAGTGGCAAAAAGTAGATCTGGGGGGAAAAAAAGATAAAAACTCATTTTTGGTGCCAGAAAAAAGTCTGAAGAACCTTTTTTCCACTCCAAGAATCTTCCAAATAACTCAGTTTTTTCATCCCAATTAAAGTTCTACAAAGAACCATGTGTACCTTTGCTGAGGACTTAATTTTTAAAGTCTGTCACCTCTCCATAGCCGGTCCTACTGTTGCGTACGGAGGGATGAGGTCGTGGTGAATGCAAGAGCATCTTTTGTTCTCTGTTTGTTTGGTGTAAACGAACACACTGAAAGCAGAAAATTGTTACCTACCGTAAAACTGCCCTCAAATATTTACCTCGGTTTTGTCACATCGCAGTGCTGAGTCCACAAAATTCCCTTTGTCTTGGAAGGAGAGGGGACGAGTGAAGACACCAGACGACCATGGTCTTATTTGAGTTCCCAGAATTTTAATGGAAGGGTCCTACATTGAGTTTGTTGGTGCTGTGTAGAAAATAATGAAATTTCCAGTTGCTCACATTTATTAGTTGAAATATATTGGCAATGTTTATGTTGGAATGATGAAATGATCAGAAATGTTAAAGATACAGTAATGAATAAGTTATTAATGAGTAAATAATTTAAGTAACTAACTTATTACTTACTAATGAAGCTAATATAGGTAATATAAAATTTACAAAGATGAACATGCCATAAAACCCCTGCTGCTAATGTGGTATAAGGAAGTAAGGGAATTATTATGGTACCATTTAAAAGCCCAAAAATACTATAAATACAAATATCTAAAGCCAGAACTAACAATAATTAAACAATTATTACCACAGACATCTGGTTTGAATAAATGCAAATACAAAAAGGCATTTTATTGGTTAAAATTAGCACTAGATGTGCAAATATCACTAAAATGAATCGTTACAATACATTACACAGTATAGATGATTATTAATGAAGTTCTAAAAGCTTATTTTAAACTTAGCAAAATAACTTACGCTATAACATCTCCAAACAAGTGTAAATGTACTACAAGTACACATGTATCCATTTCGGATTATGTCTGTTGCCCCTCTCATGCAAGAGAAAAGCTATGAGGCACGATTATGGCATAATTCCTGCACGAGTGGGGCATTCTGCCACGGGGTCAAAAAGGACGAGTGTGCATACCAAGTCCAGCATCTGCTTAACAAATGCAAACTTCATCATCCAATCAATTTCCAAACCCTGCCTTTACTCATCAGACAAGAACCACAGAAAATACCACTTACAAAAACAATGGGTGGGGGGGAGGCAGCAAAAAACAAAGGAGCCTGGGATTGAAACAAACAAGTCTTAGACAAAGCTTGATTTCCAGAGTGGAACTATCAGATAATCCTCACAACATCACTTCCCGGGATCATTACCGCATACGAGTTTAAAGGGAGAATATAATCCACTAATGCTTTGTGCAAGTTAATCTGGCACTTTGGAGCAGATGAGATGTTAAAGCACAACGCTCATTTTTGAGGGATGAAATAAACGAATATAAAAGCACAAAGGGGTCGAAAAAGAACAGGAAAAGATCAGAAAGAATACATGTTTCTATAAATTTAATCTATGATTGATGTGCGTGTCGGACAGATGCCATCAAAACAACCAAAGCTAAAAGTCACAAGCCAAGGTCAAAATAACAACTCCACACAATGACCATTAGATCTCTTCCAAGCGTAATCCCCATTACAAAACACGCTGACAGGTGAACTCAGTGACACTAAAAAAATGCTCAGATAAGCCATCTTCTCACATAAATGTCACGCTCAATGCTGTTTGTAGGGAAAATAAGGAACCTGCATGCATTCATGCATGTTGTTTAAAAGTTCCACTTAAACTCATGGAAAAAAGGAAAGTTGCACATCAGCATTCCAGGGATTTAAGACATGGATTTCTACAAGCTTTACCCAGAAAACTCTGCATGAGGTTTATACATTATAATAGATAAGAATAACAACATTTTCTCTAAATATGCCTCAGCATAAAATTCAATTGCTAGTTATAAGGCACAGAGCTGCTCATCTGCGTTCTTTTAGGTTTAGTCTTTTATTTCATGTGAGCGGCATTCTTCAGTCTGATACCTGTTCCTAATGAAGCTAGTTCAAATAAAACTAACCTGAATTATATAATCTCATCGTGTCTGTGTGGGTTTCCGTCGGGGGCTCTGGTTTCCTTCCGCAGTCCAAAAGCATGCACTACAGTTTGATTGGTGATTCTAAATTGGCCCCATAGGTTGTGGGTGAGTGTGTGTCCAGGGTTGGTCACCGCCTTGCACTGGTAGTTCCCGGGATAGGCTCCGGTCCCCCACCGTGACCCCAGTTGGGATATGAATGAATGAATATGCAGTTTTTACTACACAAAATGCAGAGCATTACACAATATCACAATTATTTACCTCTAGTGCTGTATGAAACAGGTCCACTTAGAGGGGTAATTAGCATTGTGATTTAACACCTGGAGCCGTTTCTTGGAACACCCATATGGACGTGATTAGCGGCCTCATTAGCTAACCTGTGTTAAGTGCTGTCACGTTGACAAGCTTCTATAAAAATGGGAAATTTTGCTGACAAGAAGCAACGCTGACACCTGGAATCCTGTAGTCGTGTTGGTTAAAGTAAAACTCAACACGGCTGTCTAGACGAGACGATGACAACGTTGTTGAACTTGTTTCAATCTGTGTGGGAATGTACACGACGTGACAGTGACATGCAGGGGAAAATTAAAAACTGTATTAAAATGAAGGTGGAGGGTGTGTGTTTGTGTGTGTGTGTGTGTGTGTGGTGGGGGAGAATGAAAGAGAGAGAGAGAGAGAGAGAGAGAGAGAGAGAGGGAATGAGACCATAAAAACCCCCAGACATCACGTGTTCAAACCAATAAAACTCTCAATTAAGCACTTACAGTCTGTATGTCATTTTTGGGACTTGTGGTTGTTGACACCCACATAAGTTCAGAAGGTCATGAGCGCAAGGCCTCATCCACACACACCAAACATCACGTTAACACTTCACACGTCTCTCTGTCCGTCAGTCTCTCCTTCCATTTTCCATCCATCCGTCCGTCCGTCTCACTTTCTATTCATCCATTTGTCTGGTTGTCCCTCCCTCCATTCATCCATTCATCAATCTATCCATTTGTCCACCCATACATCTTTCTATCTATCTATCCATCTGTTACTGTCCCTTACTCCATTCATCCATCCATCTTCCATCTATCCTCCATCCTCACATCTCTCTATTTACCTGTTTGTCTCTCTGCTCCTCCATCCATACTGCTGTCTATCTATCTATCCATCTATTTGTCTTGTTGTCTGAACAAGACTCCCTCCCTCCATTTATACATTCATCTTTCATACACACGTCTATCTCTCTATCTATCCATCTGTATCCATATATCTATCCATCCATTCATCCCCTCATTCATCCTCACGTCTATGTACATATCCATCGGTTTCCGTCCCCTACTTAATCTTTCCATCTATCCTCCATCCACCTATCCATGCATCCATTTGTCTGTCTGTCCCACCATGCATCCATCTTCCATTCATGTCTATCTATCAATCTATCCATCCATTTGTCTGCTTGTCCTTCCTTCCATTCATCCAGCAATCTATCCACCTCTCTCTCTCTGTCAGTCAGTCTTCTATCTCTTAACTCCTCCAGCCGTCCATCCATCCATGTTTCTGTCTTAGGATTTCCCTTTTTCATGCTGATTAACTTTCCTGATTAGAATGTTTTAAAACACTGAGAGTCAACATAAACTCTGTGCTTAACTCCACTATGGTTATAAACACAGTTTTTAGTGTGCGGTGTGTTCACTTATTAAAGATTAGTGCACAATGCGGGGAGAAAAGTTTCATACATAACCTCCCCTAAACGTTCTTTCTTGCACATCCTCGCGCTGAGATGTGCTTCCTCTGCACATTCCCACGGACACGGTCGACCCTAGACGAGGCGACAAAGGAGGGGGAAAAAAGCCAAAGATAAAACGTCTGCTTTCAATGTTAAGTCGTAAAAAGAGATATTGGATTACCTGGAATCCACAGCGGTCACAAGATGACCTCAGCAGGCATCAGGTCAAAAAAAGGGAGGCTGTCAAAAAGTGTTTTTACACACACACAGACACACACAGACACACACACACACACATGCAACATGCAACTTTTCTATAAAGGGCGGATCTTTTATCTTATGCTCTGTTTCTCTTCTTTTTAGGGCAAGAACTGGATGTAACATTGCAGGAAATTGAACCTGATTATACAAAGCACCTTTACCTTTTTTGAAAGGAAACTTAAGTCAAATTTTCCAAAACCGCTAATGTTGTAAAAGTCGATGTGGAGGGTCTGCACAGATTTTTCCCCCCCAGTTTTCCCACCTACGCCAAACCGGCAAGTCCAAGGACACCGCGATGTGAATTACATCCCACCATTACTGTCTGAGGTAATAAACCATTCGATCTTTGACAAAATCATTTCCTCTCCTCTAACTGACCTTCAGGACTAGGGGAGTAATTGCGATACGTTTCGCAGGGCTCCTGGCTTTTTGGAGCTCACGACTGCTGTGGTGCTGAAGGTGCTGGTGATGGTGGTGTGTGTGTGTGTGTGAAGGAGAGAACTCCGGCTTTAGTCCGTCTGCGTGTTAAACCCATCATCCGCCTGACTGGCAACTGCTTCCAGCAGTGACGTCATCATAGGGGGGAATCGTGACCAAAACAGAGCAGGCACCATAACACACAGGCACAATAAATATTAAATTACAAGAAAGAACAAGATCAACAAAAGCTGTGGCAACATCAGTAATAATAACACTGAACACACTAATATTGTTAAGCCTTAAAAATATGAACACACCAGAGTGTGCACTTGCAATAAGTTCAGTGTGCAAGTGCTTTTGATCTTGATGCTGTTCACTGGTGGTGAAATGAAGAAAGATTGGGCCTCCATCAGTATGTTCTTAAGTCTTTTCTTAAATTTGTTCGTGTTAGAAAATCCAGAAAATGCTTTGCCATGTTTATTTTGCATGAGAGTGATCGTCACCATTTGTAGATTCTGTTCTGGCTATAAAAAATGGTGAATATCAGAATCTTTGTGAAAACTGGTACGTAGGATTTAAGAACAGTTAGTGAATAAGGACCATTGGCTCTGGAAAGTGCTTTTATGTCTGAAAATTCACAGATGCAGAGGTAAGCTCCCACACAAAATATTCCATTTGACTTTAATACACCTCTGCTTTTGTTGAAAGGATCTGTTACCTGTAGAGCAGTTAGATGATCTGTCATTGGAAATGTTAGAGTCAAAACAACTCAAACAAAAGGTAATAAATGTCATGTGGTACGTATGAGCCAATTCTGTTCTTCCTTATTAAGTTTCAGACATCGCTGGCTGGCCATCAGGTGTTTTCAGATAGATGGATCAGAGGTGGGCTGGATTTTAGGAAAGCTGCTCTTCTCATCACAACTGTTTTAAGAGTCCAGGAGCCTGACAGAGGAAGGCAGAAATAGAATATCTAAGAAAACTCAGCCAGTTAAAGCCAAAATACATGCTGAAAATAATGAACACATTAAAAAAGGGTAGCTTATGTAAACCACAAGAGATAAAACCAAGGTGGTGCTGCCATCTAGTGAGACTTTGCAGTAAATGCCAGCTTGTCTCAACAATCAAAATTCATTCACATTTCAGTTCTTACTTTACTGTCTTCGAAGAAAAAGAACTAATCATGCTGTCAAACATACATTTATCAGACACTCTTATCCAGAACAACATCCATTTATTAGTGCAGGGACTGTATCCCTGAAGCAACGTGGTTAAGTGTCTTGCTCAAGAGTGCCACGCTGGTAGCACCGGCAGCAGGATATAGCTGGATTTGAACCATAACCTCTTGGTCTATTGCCGAGTATCATACCATTAGACATCCACTTCAGCGTGTCTGGGAATTAAAACACACATGGGAGTATTTAAATGCTTTGATGAAGCAGTTTGCTTCTCTGTTTGTTGTCACAGATTCAGTAGAGCTGTTCTAATATTCATCTGTTGCCAAAAGATGCACCTGCTTTGACAAGTTTCTGATTAATTGTGCAGAAAAACTCACCTAGAACTCAAAGCATTGTAACCTCAAGGCATTAGCAGTCTCACAAAGTGATGGTCTGTTCCTCATGGTGGTCATACAGGTGTTACTAAAATGTGGCTAGGATGGGGTGTACTTAAACTTGAAGTTTAAACTTGGAGGATCTTATACTGTATATGTAGGTTCTCAGTCGTCCATGAAAGCGTAGTCTCGAGTGATTGAACCTAAGGCAACTGGACGTCTTAAGTTCTTGGAGATGTTTCATCTCACATACTAACTTCAGAACTGAAGATGCGTGTCAGATCAGAGGTGGGACAAAAGTGGGCATAGCTCTTTAATTAACTGACATAGGTGGTTCAAATTGCACATATTGTTAGAAGACAACCCAACTACGACCCCTTTTGCTGTACGGCTCTTGTACTAGAAGTACTGGTATATAAACTGAACTAAAGCCAGACTTAGGATAATAAGATTTCCATAACAGTTAAAAAACACACTTGCATCAAAAGTATTATACTTAGAAACAAAACGGTGTTGCCTCCTGTGGAGTCGTATTGTGCCCTCTGGTGGACAAACTCCACAAACATTTTATATATACACTTGTGACATACAGAATACATTTCTTGTGATGCCCAAACATTTCGAAGAATACTTACATTTGCCATACTTCATGTTCCAAACCTTTAAAGCACAAAACAAAATTGGTAAACTATTAGAACAATCAAAATTTGTGAAATATGCATGGGTATTTTTGGTAAATTAGCAAATCAATTTGTATAAGGCACAAAACTGCAACTCATGAATATTCCACAAAGTATAGCTGCTTTGCGTTCAGAACGCACACTGCAAACGTTCACAAAACCGCATTCGACTAGTGTGCAACAATGAGACAAAAAGACAGAGGAAGTAGTTTTAGTCATTTTTATTCACACAGTACATACTGTAGCGAGTAGATAGATTCTGAGGACGTTGCACAGCGCTGTGTGTACTACTTATAATCAGAACTGAGTTTGAGTTCTATCATCAACCATATATATATTTATAAAAATAGTGTTGCTAAAAAAGTATAAATTAGACCTACCGTTTCGAACAACTCGGAGAAAAGAAAAAAAAAAAAAACATGAGGGGAGAAAAATATCAACTAATATGAAATGTCACCCCACTGCCTCTTATCAGTTAGCAGAAAAGGGTTGGACATAAACCCATAAATAAGTGAATACATTTGTTTAAATATTGCAACTGTGAGTATTGAGGAGAACTCAAACGATGCTGTACAAGAAACATCTTTTTTATCAAACATCTCTCGCTTTCCGTAAAACAACTCGGGAATCTGAACAAAATAAACTACTCGTCTTGAATATGCAAAACCCCCAAAACGAAAAAAAGGCTAAAAACCCTTCAGAGAATGTGCTGCTGATCTCTTATCAAACTGTCAGAAAGTTGCTTTTATAGAAAAGAGGTATGACGACTGGCGGTAAACCACCAAAGCGGAGTTTTATTTGAGACACTTGTGCCCTGTTGAGGCTATTAAAAAAAGAAAAAAAGAAAACAGAAACGAAAAAGAAATTAAGAAAAATAGGAATGACGTCATTTAGTTCGTCTCTAGGTCTGGAAAAGTCGCGTCTAAGCAATACATATCGAAAAAACAAAGCCTTATATTGTCTGCATGCATATCTTTAGAAACAGCTCTACTGGTTTGAGACAGGAGTGAACAAGGCATTACAAGACACGAAACAGAAATGAGCAAAAAAGTCTCTTCGCTAAAACCATCGCTTGAGGAATCCTCTTGGCGAGTCGAGAAACTTCTCCTTTAAACTGTCAACGCAAATCAACAGATCCGCTCCGACGTGACTGACGTAGACAATTCAACCCTTTCTGCATTTGGCTTGCAAATATGATTAAACCGGAGGGAGGGGGTAAAAAGGGACACGGAGTCGTGTTGCAATGGGCCAAACCCCGTAGCATCTGTGTCCCATTCCATTCCTCTTAAACAAAAGGGTGAAAGTGAACAAAAGCAGGAATCCAGTGCATCGATGCCAGAACTCAAAACGAATAATAAAATAACAGGGGGCTACCAAAACAACAATGTAGCTGCCTTCTAGTGATCATTAACACACTGGGTACGCCTTGAATTGAAATACACATTAAACAAAGCTTAACTGCTAGCCTGACGGCAACTTTATGCTTACTTTTGCAAGATTTATTTTGAGGGTAAAAGAACTTGATGCCTTCACTGAACGCAGGCCGCGTCCTCGTTGTAAACTGGCTTACAATCAATTCCACAGTTGTAATGGCTGACCGAGAGAAAATAATGCAAAAAAAAAAAAAAAAATTATGTACCTACCAAGTAGGATTGGGCGCTATAGACCTTCGCTGTAGAAAGAACAAAGAGAAACTTCCTTCGCCAATTCGCTAACACAAGACTAATGCCCGCTAACAGCTAGTGCTAAATTATTACTTAACACTGCACTGTTATGTTACCAGCAGCAATAACGCATATTACTGACAGCTAACGCTAAAGAACTCGCTCGCGTTAACTTACGCCATATAATAGCAAATAAAGTTGTGGTCAGCTAATGCTAGCCTCCCCTAGCTCACATAAAGTAACATTACAGCGTTGTGCATAAACGACCGCTAGCTGAAATTAGCACCAGCTAGCGGGAACTATCATTTGTTTGCCACCTAGCAAAGGAAAAAAAAAGATAAACTTCCTTTGCTAAGTCGCTAACAAACACTAATGTTCGCTAACTAACAGCTATTGACAATTTACTTTACACCGCAGCGTTTTATCAACAAGTGCTGACTCTGGCCAGCTAACACTAACTTACCTCTGTTAACACTGCACGGCCATGTTAAATACACGCAATAACGCATATTTGTGACAGCTAAAACTAATTCTTGTTAATAACAACACTAATTGTAGTTAGCTAAAGTTAGTCCTCACAAGTTGACGCCAACTCAACATAATAATGCAGTGGTGTGTTGGAAACGAGCACTTCCTGGAATTAGCATCCGTTAGCGAGAATTAGCATTTAGCGAATTAGCGAAGAAGGTTTGCGTTTGTTTTAATTCAGTCTGAACATTGTGAAATTTCTGTAATTCCCAGATATAAAGTGAAACTGTCCATGTACTCCCCCAGAACCTTTTTTTTTACTCATTTCTGGCTGTACGTTAAGTCATTTAAGCTGTAAATCAGACACAGATGAGAACCAATAACTTATTTTTTTTGTAGTATGAAACTGGCAAGAAGAGACACAGATCCATCTCTGAAAGCTCTCAAACCAAATCACTTCAGGTCCAAAGCAATTTCCAAACCTAGAAACCATACGAAGTAAACGTTCGGTGTTCCAGCACCACATCATGACAAAGTACAAGAAAAATGTGTCCAATGTTTAGGATGCTACATTATTGGGCTTAAGTCCTACCACTTTTGGGCCCACTGTGTGAAAAGAAAATGTTCCCTTTGAATGGGGCAAGTTAACAGTAGAATAATATTAGAATCTATTAAGACACATCCTGCACGCTTGAGGTCATAAGCACAATCTTATGAATATGTAGATGAATTAAATGGTGTGAATATGCAGCGTCCCTGCTGGCACGACCTGTAAAAATGTAGATTTTATGTAGCAGCCTAAATATTAAAAACTCCAAATTCAAAAATGAGCTGAAAATGGGCAGAAGTGAGTGCCCTGCAAATACTGTGAACAGGGAGATGACTAGATAGAGGTCAGCATAAAATCAGCTAAGCAATTTTTACAGACTTTACAAAATGATTGAATCTAAAAGATCTAAGATCTCAAGGACAGTAACTAAGGCAAAGTCTGCTTGATATTCCTTTGGCAAGGACCAAAGTGAAATGTAATTCAGGTAGGAAGTATAAGAGGTAAGAAGACAGCTGGGGAACTGTAAATTAAAATAGTAACAATAAAAAGTCTAGGTTATCCTGATTTTTAAAAACGCACAAGTCTACATACAAATAAAACAGTGAAACATACAGTGTTTAAGCCCATGTTTTGGTTTAAAGTCGATGATTCAAGCATTTGACAAGTTCTTTTATGGTTTCAGGCATAGCTTCTTTTTGCGTTTATTCTCATGGCCAGTGGCAAGCTGAGGTCAGAAGTGTGTTTTTTGTGTTTGTGTGTGTGTAGGCTATATCTCTGCTTGACAAAGTAATGCTCCGTAGACGTTTCGTGAAAATAACTCTCCCTTAAAACGTGCCTTGCCCGCACACAGATTCTGAGACTGCTTCTGGAGTGTCCTGAAGGCGCGTTCTTTAACTGTGACGTGACAAAGAAGAAGAAAATGAAAAGCTACGACACGGATCCCAGAGCAGCATCTGCTGGATCCGCTAGTGTCACTTCGTTTTTTGTTTTTTTTTAACAAACAGTCCACAGTGCCCGTGTGGCCTGGCGCCACTTCAAGCAAAATTGCACTTGAGGAAGACCAGTTTGTTCATCTCCTCGGCAGTGACCTGTCGCTTGCGTTTCATGGCCACGGACTGCTCGCAGATGCTGACGCATTCGCCACGGACGCCCACCGCCGGCACTGCCAGCAGCCACAGTGCCAACCGGGACAATTTCGGGTACCGGTCCATGACGGAGCTCCAGTATTGAAAGAGATCCCCTGTGGCATGGAAAAGAGGCTCACCCAGGTACTGGAATAACTCCTTGCGAACCTGAGGCTCCTCCGAGGCACAAGAAGGCCTGTCCACCCCGCCGCAGTCCAGGCGACCTCGCTTGGGAACCGCCAGCCCGTCAGTATCCCTGTCGTCGCCCGAAATCCCGGATGAACCTCCGGCTCCAGGTTCCCTCATGCTGGCTGCCATGTCGCAAGCCCTGGAGATGATCTCCTCGTGCTGGTAGCCCGGGACGGGGCGCAGTTTAAGTTGTGGGTCCAGGATCATGGCCACCTGATGGACCCGTTCCACCTTAAAGTTCTCCTTAAGTGCCTCCAAGAAGTAGTGGCACAGCTTACCAGCACCAGCTTCTCCAGCTTTGGAGGTGAACAGCTTCTCCAGGCGAAGGTAGACCGGCAGCACTTGTTGGAGCGTGGGCCAGCGATCAGAACCCAGCTCCTGCGCCGCCTGGCGCAACGGCGAAAGCAGGCAGGCCAGGGTGCCAAGCAAATGCTTGTTGAGGCCCTGCAGCAGTGGCGCTGTGCTTTTGCAGCGGCCATACGCCTCACATATGGCCTCAAAGTTCTCGTGCACCTTCAGCAGTGCCTCGGCAGTTGGGTGCCAGCAGGGTGGCGCCAAAGACTCTTCCGCTGCTGTTGCTTTGCTGTCGCGACCGAAGCTTGTGGTTCCAGCAATGTCGCGACATGTCGCTAGCAGTTCGCCCAGTTCGTGGAGGCCCCTTGTTTGGAGGCTGCGTCGGCCGAGGACAGCCTGAACAGTTGCCGCAAGAGAGCATCCTGCGCACTGCAAGCTGAGGCCGGACCGGCCGCAAAAAGGTAACAGGGACAAACGTGGCTCTGTGACATAGATCGTACGGATTTCGGACATGACAAACTCCGAAAGAACGTTCTGGACCCAGTGGTGTACATGTTCAGGACCCTCCCGGAGTGAGGCCTCCTTCACCCCCAGCACGTAACGACGGAGCCGGACCCCTTCTACCTGGTACGCTGTCAGCATGTAACAGGAGTCCGGCCCGATAGTCTGAGAGTGGCAGGTGACGGCTATGCCCAAAGAAGAGTTGGAGCCGAGGGCACAGGTGACTTTCACTTTGACCTGGTTATACATGCGAGGGAGCTGCTTCAGGGCCAGCGAACTCATGTCTCCCAGAGCGTCTCGAATGGAGTAGGCTCCATGGCGTGAGCCCGTGTCCACAAGAGTTTGAGCCAGCTTGAGGAAGTCCTTACTGCTGAGAGCGCTGACTAGGCCCAGGTCGATGCACATCATCCGAAGCAAGCGCTCAGCCACCTGCTGACGCTCCTTTTCCGGAAGCAATCTGTTCTCTGTGGGAAAAAATATTCAGAAAGGTCAGTCGAAAATTTCTGTGATGTTTTCCTCCTCCATATGTACAAAAAGTATTTAAAGGCAAGGATGGTTGTAGGATAATTGTCTAAGGACTGAGAAGTTATACGTTCAAAGAACTGCCACCATTGGGCTCCTGAGCAAATCCTGAGCCAAATTTGCTCCATGGAAACTGTCCCTGTCGTTAGAAAATGGAAGTCGCTCCGAACAAGTGTCAGCTAAATTCCGTAAATAAAAAGGCATCTCATGGCATGTAAAGCTTTCGATTTGGATTGAAATACAAGCTTATGTCAGCTTAAAAATCACATGACAGTAGCAAGCTCCAACCCTCCCTGATTTGAGGGAAGTTGCAACGGTCTTGGAGCCATCTAGATTTATTGTGATGATCAGGGGATAAAAATCTGACAGCAACTTAAGTGCTGACTGACAGAATAAAATGAAAATTTATATGGAGGTCAAATGTACTGGGAAACAACACAAATTAGAGTGAAACTAGGAATTCACACTTATCAAATAACAGACTGTCATGTCGAGAAAAACATTGTACTGTGCTTGTTCTTACTTTCACAATGGTAGGATTTTTATGTCTTCAGTAAAATATGCTGTGTCTCAACGGTGTCAGGAGGGTTTTTTGAAAGTGAACTGACTGAAACTTGTTTTTCAGACTGGACTACGCAAAGACCTCATACAGGCAAAAGAAAGGCTCTGATTTCAGAGATTGAGTCAAAATCCTCTCAGACAACTCTGAAAAACAGACCAGAGCCAAAGGATAAAATATGCTTTAAAATGCTACTAATTTTGATAAATATTTGTTTTCTTTTACGAGTTACTCTTGTCGATCAAAAAAAGCAAAGTGAAGTAATAAAATGGCATAAAAGACTTACAGTAGATACAACTGATTGGATATGATGGGGATATTGCTAGGTCAAAAGAACATACATACATATACATATATATAAATAGAAATGGAAAGACAGAAGATAGATACTAAACCATGTTACGTGTTGTCACTGCATAGTTTGTCCACCAGAGGGCAACACTGTAAATCCACTGCTGGGTTTTTGTATCTTTTCTTTGAGAACATACACATTTATTAAAATTTAAAATACAAGTTTATTTTTAAACTACATTATCTCATGGTATCTAAAAAACATGACTGATACCTCATCACTAGATTTATAAACTCCTCAAATATCCTCTGAAAATACTGAACATGTGCTGATAGTGGAATGTCATGGAATGTGGGTTATTTGTTGATGGACAATGATGTCAATATTATGATATTAAGTCTGCTACAGTACAATTTCGATTCGATTCAGGAGTCAGTGATCAATAGGCAACAATATTGTAGGCTAATTTAACACAAGCACTTCCCTTCATATAAAATCCCCCTCAAAAAATATGATTTTTATTCCTGAGCTACGGCCCAGAGTAGCCTGTGTTTGTGCGTTTAATAAAAGTTGTGATGAGAGATGTATGATGTCCGACTGACATTTTCATTTTCAATGTATCATTACACCCCTATGAGGGACAAGTAGAATTTTTGATACTCACGGTAAGCAAGGATGTGGTTCCTCTGTGCAGGTTGAGGCGATTTCCACGCCTGATCCTGGGAAGTCATGGGGGCTTGGCAGGCTTTAATCGGGTCCTCTTTAGTGTGATTCTCGTTATCCGCTGCAACAACACAAACCAGCTCAACATTTAGCCTTTTCCAAAGTTTTTTTTTTTTGCAAAATGTTCCAACATTCTAGATTGTTTCTCTTCCAAGACACACACACACACAAAATCACAAGAATCAGGGTTAGTATGAGGTCCAAGACTTAACATCCCCCTCTACAAAAATGGATGGACATGGAGGAGAAATGTAGGACACAGCAAAACGGGGCGTCCGGTGTTCGCGCTCTCGAGCGTGACGTGGCCACACGAGACGGACGGACAAAATACGCCTGACAAAATGTCATCCGTCTGGAACGAGCGCTAATGACATTCCATGCTGGTGAGACGGCATTCGTTAAGACGTGACGCATGCAGCTAACGTCAGGCATTACGACCGGATCAGGCTTGGGTTTTTCTTTAATGGCATTAATTAGGAAAAACAAAAAAAGGAAAAAAAGCTGGTCATCTTGATCAGGGTCAATCGGGGCGATTTAGCGGCGGCAGGATTTTTTGAACGCGGGTTGAGGGTACGGGGGGGTGGGGTTGGGGGGGCGACTCACCGGCATGAGACTGCATGTGCTCCATGAGGTTGTTGTAGAATTGGAACTGGATGCCACAGGATCCACAGGTGTAGGCCTCTAAAAACACAGGGCAACCAGCGTCGCTCTCTTAGAACCACAGTGATGCTAAATCTAAGATGCTAACACACAGCCAGCCACTGCAAAAAAAAAAGGGGGAGGCGGAGCGGGGCGGGAGGGGGTCGCTAGCCGGGCGATGAAGGCCAGCTCGTGCTTGCTTGGTTTTTGGAGTGGGGGAGGGAAGGTGTCGAGGCCATGCGATGAGGTTATGTTAATGGATATGGCGGATGGCGAGATTTAAAGAGCGATGGCCTAAATGTTTTAGCGTGCTGACAGGATGGTGGGGGAGACAACAGATGTGGGGCAAAATGATTAAGGAAGTAAGGGACGTTTTTACAAGACGCAAAACTTACTCTGCGACGTAGGGAAGGTGCTGGGCAGCATGGGACTTGTAGTATCTGTTGGAGAAATAAGGACGTGTTGAGTTGGTGGTCACGGTAACTACACACAATAACAAACATTTGAGCTAATGAGGACCACTTCTGTGCTTTTTGTATTCTCCCTTTTTTTGGTATTGTTAAACTTCTTCCATAGTCTTTGTCTAACAACTGGTTTTAAATATTATCGAGTATTGTGTTTATTGTCAATGGCCCAACAGCAAATCTTTTTCCCTTTTGACAGGTCAAGGTTGTTATTCCCTATTTTGGCCACAAGGGGGCGCCAGTATCCAGTTGTTATTAGCTATTTTGGCCACAAGGGGCGCCAGTATCAAGGCTGTTATTCCCTAGTTTGGCCACAAGGGGCACCAGTATCAAGGCTGTTATTCCCTAGTTTGGCCACAAGAGGATTCAGTATCAAGGCTGTTATTCCCTAGTTTGGCCACAAGGGGCGCCAGTATCAAGGCTGTTATTCTCTAGTTTGGCCACAAGGGGCGCCAGTATCAAGGCTGTTATTCCCTAGTTTGGCCACAAGGGGCGCCAGTATCAAGGCTGTTATTCCCTAGTTTGTCCACAAAGTGGGGCCAGTGTCCAGGTTGCTATTTCCTATTTTGGTCACAAGGCCAGTGCTATTACATTATTTATTGTTAGCCCGTTCCTGATTTATACTTAACATTAACTCATAGTTTTATCAGCTGTCTCAACTATAATCAGCAGAAACATCTATAAACACCCTTTATCATTTTTCTTCTTAACTTTTTTTCCACACTTTTACCTACTTTTTCCCTCACAGCAATCATAACTAACTCATTAATCATCCGTCTAGTTCTGCAAGCTGTCTTTAATTAAATATTTAAACAAGGGCCGGGAATATTAATTAATCTAGATTTAAAAAAAACAACAACTTACATTTATATTTTATTTTATATTTATATTAATCATATGTCCGAGTACTTATTCTACAATTTGACACAAACTTTGATTTGTTATTGGCCTTAGGAATTGACCATAAAAATATCTGGTCGACCCCTAATATGTACCATACTTTTACTGAAAATAGTTAGAAAGTGGAGTGTCATAAGCCAAATGATTATTACTTTTTGCAGGCAGTGTCTAAAACTGCAGACAAAAGTGAAAGCTGTACACCAGCAGAATTCATTTCACGCACTGAAGGTCCTCAGAACTATTCGAATTTCTTTAGCATATGTTCTAGGGCAATTATATATTCAACATTACCATTTACATTTTAGTGGGATTTCCAACACAAATGCCAACAAAAGAAGGACATTTTTCATTAAGAGGCAGCAAAAACATCTAAGGTTTCAACATAACCGAAGTTACAGCATTTCACACATTTCTACACTTTCACAACATGAAGCAGTTGCACTCACCACTTGAGCTCTGAGAATTGTTGCCGTCTCCGAGGCTTGTCTGACCTGACAATTTGTTCTCCAATTTCTTTAACCCGTATGAGCTTTCTGCAAAATTCCAACCAAAGCAGCTCAACATGGCTCAGGCAACAATGTTATAAAAGCAGAAAAATTCCACCAGAAATGTTTGCAGAGGCACAATTTAATTGGATCAGCGTCATTCGATTTTCAAGGATGACACTGACGTTCTTTTTAAATAACAACCTACACACTGACTACACAGTCACCGGCCTTTTTATTAAGAACAATCACCTTGTACCTAGAATAACTAATTATATAAACATCACTCTATCTGCCCTTCTTAGCTGTTCAATCTGCTATACCATCTGTAAGTCTATCCTATCGCATAATCAATGCATCGCGATGCAGACGTAGACAATTCTGCATAGATGAAGTGGCAGGCCATAATCGATTTCAATGGAGGTTTTCAACCGGCTGTCTGCTCCACGGCAGAACTGCAGGTGATCCATGACATGCAGTCCCATTTTACTACTAAAATCACTTTTTAAATTTGTTTTCAAAAGATTTCCAGATGATCTGGCCACTTTTAAGAATAATTAATTTAATGCAAATATATAAAAAGTAACACAAAAGATACTGACCCCCACACTCAGACTGCTTAGTCTGCTTAGTCTGAGTGTTGGTCCCTGGAACAGAAGCAGTTCAGAACCCCTGAATTACATCATAATGACATTGTTTGGTGATTTTCTGGCCACAGCATAAAAATTTTAGTTAAAAAGAACATAACGGTAGCAACTATGGCTGCACGATCTGCGGCCTATGTCAAATCTGCGTGCAATGTGAAGTAACGTAGAAAAATTGATGGGCTGCACCGTGATGCATCGAGATATCGTGTCAAATCGACTCGTTGACCTGCTAATCGTAATTGAATTGAATCAAATCAAATCGTGAGACCAGTGAAGGCTCACACCTCTACTAACCACGGTAGGTGAGGGAAATCTCAACTTTCAACACTTTGATATTATATCCATTCAAATGCTGACGATTCGATGTCTGCCTATATTACAAAGTCTGTGCAATACAATTTCAATTTGATTCAATTCAGGAGTCAGCAATCGATATGATCAATATTTCATATGCTGATTAAACACAATAACATCAATTTAAATCAAATCATTTTTGTTTCTGAGGTATTGCTCTCTGTAGCCTGTGTGATCGTGCGTAATAAAGGTGGCGTCTCTGTGCTTGCTTGGTGAGGGACTGTGACTAACATTTGTTTTTATTTTTAAACATTTTGTAAATACAAATTAGTCATTTTTAATACCAACAAAAATGTCAGAAGCTTGCCAAAATCTTAGGAATCATAAACAGGGATTATTTTGCACAGCAACAAGTTAGAAAAAAAAATTGTCGAGTTAATTTTCCAGTTTGCGTTGAATCAGTTTCCCAATTAAATACCGACTACCAGTTGATTCAAAGCCAATCACAATTAGTTTCCTTCAGCACTAAGGCGTCTCTCTGACCCATTTCTGCGGCTGTGCCCAACTTTAAATAGCTACCAATCTCAGGCTAAAGAGCGCCGGATAAATGAGGTGGAGAGACACAAAGAAGACAAAAGACAGGGAGCGAGCGAATGAGCGAAGATTTGGGAACGGTGACATTTCTGACAAACAGAGTAAAGTTTCCAGATAAATTCTCCCAAATCTACAGATTTGGATCATAAATCTCCTTGCAGGCTTGTAAGGCTTTACGGTAGATTTACAAAGAACACATTGAAGTTGCAAACAGCATTTTTAGCCACTTACTCATTGGTGTGTGAAGAGCCACATGTTCCTGATATGGGTTGAAATACTTGTATTGCTTTCCACAGAATTCACACGTGTAGCTCCCGGTTTCTGGTGGCAAGAAAAGTTAAAGCGTCTCATTTTAGCACGTCTCTCCGCTGAAGATGGGAACTTCTTTAACTAAAACATTCACACAAATCTTTAAATAGGAAGATAAACACCAAAGGGTTTAAAAAACATGAAAGCTTCTAGGATTAGAAAGACTTTTTAAACTCATACTTGGTCCGATCTTCTGCAGAGGTTCGATCTCTTCTTTCGGTTCCTCCACAGGAATCACGTGATCGTAAGGATCTAGAGAGGAGGACACAACCAGGGAGTAAGTGATGAGATGCAACCCCTCAATCCTCGTCTTCGTCACAAATAAAAAAAAAATCACTTAATAATGAGGCCAATTAGCGACGCAGGAAACCAGCTACAGACTACAAATGAGTAAGGTAGGTTAGCACTGGGAGGATGCTCAAGTCCTTATTAGTATTCAGTTATTACCAGTGTCTTTGGACTTGACGTAAAGCAAAAACTAGGGCTGTGCGATAGGACAAAATATACTGAATGATGAAATTAAAATCTAGTTTCATATTATATTCTATATTGTCACAAAATGTACTGTTTACAGCAACAATTTTGGGTTGGATGAGGGTTTGCAGTGGTCACCATGGCGCCACATGGATGTAGGCACAGAGAATACTATGGCTTTATATTTGTGACCCTCCACGGCAAAACCAGTCGCAATATGTTTTCATGAAAGGGCATAAATCAAGCTTCAAAACGATACCTATATCGAATGAATTGGACGACATGTGACTGAGATATCAACATTCAAAGGAGTCGGGTTTCTCCTGTCACGCCAAGTGAGAAACCCGAGAAATCTGCCTTTGAAGTTGACTATCGACGTAGCACTCACAGACGCTTGGTGCGGTCGCGGCTACGTTTGCATTTACGGTAGCCTACGCTGCATTCACAGCCACACGGATAGCCTACCTGCGTTAGGTTAACTGAACTCGGGAGACGAAGATGGATTCCGGAGAAATATCTTCACGCTAGTCAACCAGTGGATTTATCGTAAATATTGGAGTAGAGCGGTCAAAACAGAAACTTTTAACATTCTGCTGGAATTGAATTCCTCACCTCAAGAAAGTCATGTTTTTAGGATGGAAAGGGCAAGTTTTTCAGCCAAATTTATTCACAACAGTACAGTATAGACCTTCCACTGTTTCAAAACACTAAAAACAAAAAATCCAAAGTTTTACCCCACGCAACATAAACGCTCGTTTTTCTCGGAAACCTCCGTTGCAACAAGCGACTG
Source organism: Distichodus sexfasciatus (assembly GCA_032718565.1). Taxonomy (NCBI): domain Eukaryota; kingdom Metazoa; phylum Chordata; class Actinopteri; order Characiformes; family Distichodontidae; genus Distichodus; species Distichodus sexfasciatus. The sequence continues at coordinate 90,291 of JAVGVS010000321.1, read as the reverse complement.
GTTTTGCCGTGGAGAGTCACATTTGTGCATTAATTCTGAGCGTGCAGTGGAACTTTCACAAGCAAATTCTCGTGTCTCTGAGTTCAACTCTGCCTACGCCTATGCCCACGCTTGAAACACTCCACACCCTCACGCTCAGATATGCATGCCACCATGCTCAGATCTATAAAACGCCAACGGTGCCACAATTCACCTTCAAGGCACCTTGCTAGTGACGTAAAAAGTGCCGCCTTTTACAGCCATTTCTCCCGCGTAAAAGCGGCGTTTGACCACAAATCACTAGAGCGTTTGAAAAATCTCATAAAAAGCGTTGGTATGTTGGAGTGCCAGAAAACCTGTGTTTTTAACAAATAAAATGGGTTTCAGTTGCATACAAATATATAAGCGCATTTTGGCACCTTTGGCGTGCCATAGGAGCGTGCGCGAGTTTAGTGCGTACTGACAAGATTTTGCTTGCAAAAGTTCCACTCAATTGACAAAAAATGCACTATTTTGTGATATATATCGTTATCAGGATATGAAAATAACGGCATATAAGATTATGATCATATCGCCAACGCCCTAATTGGAAGCATGCCGCACGTTACAGTAAAACCAAATGAAGCACACTCCAGCACATTTAAAGCCCCAGTGCACGCAGGTTGTTCCTCCTGTAAACTAGTATTCATATAGCATATTTTCCTAGCATTTACATACGTATTTGCATGTGCTTTTGTCTATTACAAATCTCTTGTTGCAGTGGAAAATTCGACTCCATCCCCAAACACACAAGTGGAGGAACCAAACTGGTCCTTTAATGTCTCACACACTTATTTATACATTTAAGAGCTGTGAACTCTCCCAATTTCCCATTTCTGCCTTCAACACCTCATGCCACTGTAATTAGTTTCTTTTCATCTTCTTTATGGAAGTTAAAAAAAAAGTGTGGAAAAAAAGAGAGAAAATCCCATCTTACCGTCCACCGAGTGCAAGTCCCTGTGCTCTTGGAAGCAGCTGTAGTACTTGTACTTTTTCCCACATATGTCACATGTGTAACGGAAAGAATCTGGATTTAGACAGAGAGCAACACAGGGGTCAGATGAGGGGGGGGGGTCACTGCGTGAAGCTGGGGCAAAACCTCAAGTCTAATTTTCCCCAAAGTGTCCATTTCATTGATTAGAGAAATAATTAAATAAACAAAAATATTTCAGACGTGTAAGAAAATTTCCAGAAGTCTCTTAAAACTAGTCGTACTCACTGTTGAGCACCTGCGAAGCGCCCTCTCTGGACGGAGTGCCGTCTGTCTCTGGAGAGAGGGAGAGAGAGAGAGAGAGACAGAGAGAGAGAGAGAGAAAGAGTAAGTGAGAGACTGAACAAGTGAGAGAGAGCCTGAGATTGAGAAAGTAGGAGAGAGATTGAGTAAGAATAAAGTCAGAGTGCGAGAGAATGAGAGAGAGAAACTGAATGAATGAGGGAGAGAGAATGAGTGAGACAGTGACAGCGACAGAGAGGGAGCGCAAGAGAGCGTGAGGGAGAGTGAGAGTAAGAGTGACTCAGCAAGACACAGAGTGAGTAAGAGATGGGATGAGAGGAAGAGAGTGAGAAAGAGTGAGAGATTGAGCGAGTGAGGGAGAGAGGAAGGAGTGAGTGAGGAAAAGTAAGGATGTGAGACATTGAGTGAGCAAGTAAAAGGGACGGAGGGAGGGAGAGAGAGATTGAGCACAAAAAAGAAGTGCGAGAATGTGAGAAAGAGAATTAGAGAGTGACTGAATGAGAGAGAAAGTTTGTTTCATCATCTGATAGGTTTCAAACAGCGGGGCAATATTCCAACAGACACCATTAAAACATGAGTGAAGCTTCCCAAAATGCCAGATGCTCTATGCAATTTTGATGACTCCAGTCAGTAAAAATTCCCACCATACACTACTCCGATTCCTCAACAGAAAGCTAGAATTGCATGTGCATGTGTCCAAATGCATCACACACAAATGTTCCTTAATTTGCTATTTATTTGATGGTTTCCAGTTACACTTGAAACATTACGGAGATCATTTTGATCACTTGAGCCGACCTATCAACAGGCTTCTTAAGTGATATGTGTTACTATCGACTGCTTATGTAGATATGATCTAACAGAAATGAAAATATTACTAAACATTAAGCCACTGCCATGGCGTCACTGGGAATTAGATCTAGGTCTTCTCATAAACCCGTTTGTGTATTTTTCCAGAAGGACCAATATTTGTGAGTAACTCAACACTGACCCCAATTTATCACTTGATGTTTCACAAGTGAAGTTGAGCAAAAAATATGAAGGTACCAAGCTAGCACAAGAGTCAACAGAAACCTAATCCCAGCCACGTAGCCTCAAATCAAAGGCCTTACAAAGTGGCTCGCTTCAAATTCTTCCCAAATCATTTCTTTACCACTAACTGGGACCATATAACTGATTAAACGGCTGATAACGACTCAAATAGCTTAATAACTCAGAAGGTTTTTCTATGTGTATGCACGCACACACAATTGGTTCACTGGAAGTAAATTAGTGACAAAAGTATTTGAATTTTAAAAACCATATTGACTTTTTGCAATTGAATAAAAACATGCTTGATTTATTTCAATTGTAATTACATTTAAGATTCAATATAGACACATTCAGCATTTTAAATTCAGCAAAAAGAAACTTCAATTATTCAAACTGTTTCATTCAGCGCCTTTATTTCAGCTTTGCCATTTCAAGTGGGCTATTTAACTTCATATTTAGTCGGAAATTCACTAGAACAAATTCAGGTGGAAATTCAGTCTCACATCCGGGACGTACAGGAAAAGAAGTAGAGTGCAGAACGCATCCTCACTGGCGGTAATCACGTTTTCGGCGAACTCAATGTCTCGCGCGCGTTTAATGCATTGGCGCCATTCATGCTGCAGGAGCGCGCAAACGCCATGGATCAAGAGGACGAGGCTGGAGTTGGCTACTTATTTGCAGCTTCTGATTCGTTTCGCTTCTTATTCGGCAGCGTCTCGTTCTGCAACTGGAGTTAGCTCCTCATTCGCCGCTTTACTAGCGGGAATGTTCACAGTGGCAAAAGCTGCACAGTTTATCATTGAGATATTTTCTAATTGTATTTAAACGCTGGAACGGACGCATATAATGAAAATGATTTTCAAGAAAAATGATTATATATATATATATATATATATATATATATATATATATATATATATATATATATATATATA
>JAVGVS010000321.1:0-62696 GCA_032718565.1 Distichodus sexfasciatus | reverse complement strand
AACACATATGGAATTATGTAGTAAACAAAAAGTGTGAAATAACCCAGAACACGTTTTATATCTTAGATTCTTGAAAATAACCACCCTTTGCTTTGATCACTGCTTTGCACACTCTTGGCATTCTCTCGATGAGCTTCATGAGGTAGTCTCCTGAAACGGTTTTCCAACAGTCTTGAAGGAGTTCCCAGAGATGCTGACACTTGTTGGCCCTTTTGCCTTCACTCTGCGGTCCACCTCATCCTAAACCGTCTCGATTGGGTTTGGTCAGGTGACCGTGGAGGCCAGGCCATGTGGCGCATCACTCCATCACTCTCCTTCTGGGTCAAATAGCCCTTACACAGTTCATTCATAGTTTTGATGCCTTTAGTGAGAAGCTACAATGTAAATAGTAGTGAAAATAAAGAAAAAACATTGAATGGGAAGGTGTGTCCAAACTTTTGACTGGTAGTGTATGTCCACAAAGTCTACACTGTCCACTGTTCTTTTGATTATTTTAAATTAAAATACATTTTTCATTTCAGTGTTTTTAAATTAGAGGATGCAGTATCTATGACTACCAAAACTGGTCCATGTCAGTGATGGTGAATCGAAAAGAAACATTTCATATGACGTGCAAAAATCATCGTTTTCAAAATTATGTATAAAGTGTATATTGTGCATCAGTTTTCCTGTTTCACTCTTCTTTCTCATTATACAGAACTGTGCAAAGGTCTTGAGGTCTTCATATTCTGATTCCAAAGAATTTTATTTAGTATTTATTGTGAGTGACTGTAATTGTGAACACACCACAGCAAAAGGTGACCTCTGCATTTGACCCATCCGTCAGGGATACATTGGGCAGCTCTTGTAGCACCCGGCGAGCAGTGTTTGGAGACGGTACCTTCTTCATGAGTACCTCAGTGGCACCTTTACCGGTCCCGGACTTGAATTGGTGACCCTCCGATCATGGAGCTAACTCCCAAACCGTTACACTACTTGTTCTTATTAGAGCCAGACTTTCTTGTGTTTTTAATATTCGCATGAGGAGTAGTGAAAGTGAAGTTATTATTTGTCATTGTGAACACAGCACAGCACACAGTGTGCCACAATGAAATGTGAACGAGTTTACATTTATTCTTGACATGAAATCTAGAAAATGTGATGGAGCTTCCAGCATGAAAATCCAGCATGGTTTACTTGATCCTTTTTTTGCTCATATGTCATTTTTTGGACAACAAACAGATGTGTATGTGTCTCCTGCTGACCTGCTCTGGTGTGTAGATGCCCTAAAAAGGCAGTGAAAAAAACCTCACTTGGGTGGTCAAGCTCCCTGAAGACTTCATAACTCTCCATGTCACGGGATATGATTTTCTGCTCAACGTCAGCACCTGCTGAGCCCCATCTTCACCCGAAAAATCCCAAACACGAGAAACTGACACAGCTGGTATATCAGTCTGGCTAATGTGAATAAAAGCCGAAAATTCTGCATGGGATTTAGAGCACGAGGAACAGGTGTTTGGAGACGAAGGGTCAAACTAGGCATCAAGACGGAGAAGCATTTGGTAGAAGTTGATAGTGTCACGGTCAGGGCGTTTTCCCCATGATCGGAAGGTTGGCGGTTCGAATCCCAGGCTGGTAAAGGTACGACTGAGGTACTCATGAGCAAGGTACCGTCCCCAAGCACTGCCCGCGAGTGCTACCCATGTCACCTGCCCACTGTTCCTTTATGGATGAGTCGTTGTGGTGCACTGTTCACAAAAACAAAAAATCACTTACTCTCATTAAAGTTTTTGACAGACACTAAAATGGTACATGAGCATCACCTGGCCTAAAGATTACAAGACAGTTTTGATTCAGTAAAAAACGAGAACTTTGTTAGATTTTGCATTTCTTGTCGATCGGAAACCGCCAAACTAGCAGTTACATTAACCTTTAGCAACGCTCCTAAATCTGGCTTACATTATTCTCTCCTGGATGTGACATACAGTATCTAGATGTAATATTGGATAACTTAAATGTCAGGTCAGCTAAAGAAGAGCTTGGAGCGCTTCTAATTTGCGACCTTCGCTTTTTTCTGCAGGCAGGCTGATGGGCCACGAGGCCATTATCGCAAAATGTCAGACCAATCTCGTCTCAGTCTGGCGCAATCACATGCAAGTCAGCTGGTCCCAGTGCTCCGCAAACTGCTTGTGTTTGCTTTTATTTTTAGCTGGCTACCAAAAATAGATGCCCTGTGATGCACACTCTTGGTTAAAAAAAAAAAGCAAAAATAATATTTCCGACTCCTTGTGGTGAGGGGTTTTAAAGGAGGAGGGCGAGGCGGAACGTCTTCCACTAGAGGCGGCAAAAGCTGAACGCAGTCGGCAAGGGTCAAAGCCGTAGCGTGAGTGTGGTTCTATTTATAGACATGTTATTGGGGCAAATAGTAACTTTACGGTAAAGTCAACAAATCGTACATGAGAAAGTTGACGTAGCTAGTTTGAGAGTCAACGATTGCATAAATATTCAGTGGGGAATCATTCTGTGGCCAAAAATCGTGGTTGAACGATTTAAGTGAAACTAGAGAATCAAATAAAAAATTTAAAAGCCCTCCATTTGAGTACTACCTGATTAAAGGTACTACAGGACCTGATAGGGGCAGCTGGTATTGCCAGTTCGCATCCTGGACCGGTAAAAGTATCACTGTGGTACTCCTGACAAAGTTGTCACAATGACACTTAATCAACAGTACTTGAGTGTAAAAAGTAGAGGTTGACCGATATAGATTTTTCAGGGCCGATATCGATGCCGATTATTGCTAGTGAACGAGGCCGATAATCAAAGTCAAAGTCAACGTCAAAGTAAACTTTATCATCTCTACTATATACTGTACAGATATGCAGAGAGACGAGACGACGTGGCTCCAGTTTTTTCAGTGCAATAAGAAACAGGAAACAAAGAACAAATAAGGCACATGGAATAAACAATATATAAACAGAAAACAAAATATACATTTTAAACTAGGAATGGAATATTAAATATAACTTTAAACTAGAACTAGAAGTAGAGGAGAGACAGTTTGGATGCAGTATTACCTACAAAAGTGGAAATTGACTTTTACCCTGAATGTGCATGAGGTTAGAAACAGTTTCAATGTAAAAATTCTATATCCAGTCTATTAATAAAACAGTGTCTCTTAAAAAGTATAACTAACATTGAAGTTTGTGCAGATGTTTTAACAGTCGTGGAGAACCAGAGTCTGTGCAATACTTTTTCAATAATTTGTGCAGATACAGTTAGTTAGAAAGTGACCAGTGATATATACATTCAATGTTCAATGCAAATAAGTAGCGGCAGTGCAAAAATTGTGCAAATATTATAGCAATGTTGTAGCAACAGTCATTTGAGGAGGTCATTTGATTACTAGTGCTCCTTGCAATGGTCAAAATGAAACACCAATACAGACAATCGGTCCCTGATAATCGGCCCGGACGATAATTGGTCGAATAATTGATAAATGTATAAATTCATGTAGCATTTTTAGCACTCCTTAAGGTTGTAGCTTTACAGGCTTTAAATTTTTTTTTAGCTTTCTGCTACTTACGGTTCAAACTACACAATCCGTTTTGTAGGAGGAAAAAATGAAGAAAAAAGGGAACCATTACGAGACAGTTACATAATACTTCATTCTTGGACCCATAAAAAAGACCCATAAAAAAGCAAGTTTGTGGAAGGTCAGGACTAGGAGAGAGGAGTACGAAGTTAGCAGCTTGTTGAATCTGGCAAAAACCAAGTATGTCATCGACTTGCTAAAGCTGGACATACTGGAGCACACCTGAAGTGTGTGTTTGTGTAGACAGGTAACCGTGTTTGTCTAGAATCGGCCTCGTTACACTACATACACACTTCGCGAGGGGAGGAATGTCTTACACACCTGTTACTTCCCTCACAAGACCACGTGAAGGGCTCGTGCGCACTGGGACAGACCTTCATGTCTACTCTCAACCAGACAGAAAATGTGTCCTGACTGATGGGGTCAAACCTCAGGACGGAGGCCAACTGGTTAAACTTGGTCTTTGCAGGAATTTTAGCCATAATTATTATATGGGGGTTAATAATATAGTTTGATATTTTTTTTTTCAAATGGCTCGATTGAGGATAACATTTGCTGTGGTCAATAATTTATGAAATAAAAAAAAATAAGGCTTTGACTGAGTGAAGCACAAATTGGCAGATAAAACAAATGAGTTTATAATTCATATTTGATTTTAAGTTTACATCTTGTTAATAGCTCGGGGGTTTAAGGATTGTTGCATTCTCTAAGGCCCATCCTCCAGCAACTAAATCAATCAATCTTTCCATCAGCCCTGATTTTCCTTCTTCACATTGTTGGCGGCACATTGTCATGTCTTTTAAAATCTGGTTATAACAGAGGGTGTGAAAGAGAAAAGTGTCCCAGAGTCCTGCAGTAAAAAGTCTTTTAGCAGGTGACAGTCTAGGGATGAAGATCAGTGTGTGGGAGGGAAAAGGTAAAGAAAAGAAAGTAAAAGAAGATTCTGAGTGCACACGTAGACTAGGATTTGTGAGAATGTCTTCAGTTTAGGCTAAATTTGTATTTTAATTAGGCCAGCAAGCTATAAAACACACACACATTTTTTACCATCTTGGTTTAGGGTCGGGGGTTGGCCACATGCTGTACTGTCAGCACTGTGAGAAAATGCTCTGGTGAGCAGATGGAGGATAAATAACATGCCAAACTCACGCACTGGTTTGAAAAGAGCCTTTCCCCAAGCAAAATGGTTTTTATATGCTAATCGGACTCCTTGTTTCAGCCTCGAGGTTTTTCAAACCGGTGCTGATTCATTCAGGGCCTGCAAGTGTTTTCCATACTCACACAATAGTGCTGGCTGAATGAAGTTTTTGATCATAATTTAGTACTTCTTTTTGACCACTAGGGGGAAACGACATCCTGTTAAGCGTAGCTCACGGGATGCATCTTGCAACGCCAGATGTGATCAGAAACATTACACCAAACTAGAGCAACATCGCACCTAAACAGCTTTGCAGAAACAAACGTGGGCCGTAAAGTTAAATCATTGCTTTTCATGTGTCTGCTAAAAAATAAATATCTACAGTTGTGCTGGTAGCAAAATAAAATAGATATTATACTCACAGTGCACCTTTTTATCTGCTTAACAGAGATATACTAAACAAAGTTTTAAATAAGCAGACATGGCTTATACTAACAAGCACTCCAAAAAGTCAAAGTATATTGAGCATAAACTTAAGCATACATTTAAGGATACTTATTTACTAATTCATTCATTCATTCATTCATTATCCCAACCACTTAATCACTATCGGGGGTGGGGTGGGGGGGGCAGCGGAGCCTATCCCAGGGAACTATGGGCACAAGGCGGGGACCAACCATGTACAGGCGCCAACACACCGCAGAGCACATGCAGTACACTCACACAATCTCACACTCACTCACACCAATTTAGAGTTGCCAATTAACCTATACTACATGACCTGTATCGGTCCGGGATTCGAACCAGCGACCTTCCGATTACAGGGTAAACTCCCTAATCGTTACACTACCGACTGCCCAGTGTAGCATATCTCAGCTTTTAGCTTTTAGCTATTAAAAAGCTATAAATATACAGACACACACACATTTTTACAGTCTTGGTTAGGGGTTGGGGTCAGACTCAGCCACATGGTTTTGCTGCTGTGAGAAAATTCGTTTTATGGATGCTTTTTGGAGTAGATCTACCAGGAAATAATTAAGTTAGACTTACTTCATTGAGTTAAAGGCAAAAAACCTGCCTCGTTAGTGCCAAAATAGCCCGAATAACCCATGACCCATTAAAGTACCCTTTTAAAATGGAATATTTTCACCTATAGTAAGTTAACCGTTTATTTGCAGCACAAAATAAGACTGAAATGTGACCCTCCACGGCAAAACCAGTCGCTTGTCTCAAAGGTGGTTTCCGAGAAAAACGACCATTTATGTTGCGTGGGATAAAATCTTGGATTTTTTGTTTTTAGTGTTTTGAAACAGTGGAAGGTCTACACTGTACTGTTGTGAATAAATTTGGCTGAAAAACTTACCCTTTCCATCCTAAAAACGTGACTTTCTTGAGGTGAGGAATTCAATTCCAGCAGAATGTTAAAAGTTTCTGTTTTGACCGCTCTACTTCAATATTTACGGTAAATCCACTGGTTGACTAGCGTGAAGATATTTCTCCGGAATCCATCTTTGTCTCCCGAGTTCAGTTAACCTAACGCAGGTAGGCTATCCGTGTGGCTGTGAACGCAGCGTAGGCTACCGTAAATGCAAACGTAGCCGCGACCGCACCAAGCGTCTGTGAGTGCTACGCCGATAGTCAACTTCAAAGGCAGATTTCTCCGTTTCTCACTTGGCGTGACAGGAGAAACCCGACTCCTTTGAACGTTGATATCTCAGTCATATGTCGTCTGATTCATTCGATGTAGGTATCGGTTTGAAGGTTGATTTATGCCCTTTAATGAAAACATAACTCAATTTTGAAAATTTGCAACAAGCGACTGGTTTTGCCGTGGAGGGTCACAAATATACTCTTACTCTTAAAAGTGTACTCTTATAAACTAAATAGTCACCTAATTTAGTCTCATGAAGTAAAAACTTAATGCATATAATAAGTATACTACTATTTGTAATTTCATGTGTACTCACTACATGAAATATTCTTGGAAGACACTTGAAATTAACTGAATGAACTTTAAGTACATTTTGGTTTTGTTAAGGGGAGACCTCAGCGTCCTGAGCCACATCTGCTTCACCAAACAATCTTTTATTTTTCCATTATCCATCGCCGTTGGGATACAAGCACTTGAACTGCTGGAGTTAATCCCCCCGACACTGGGGTTTGGGTTTATTAGAAAGGGTGCAGACAAGTCCCATGAAGTCCACCCAAACTGCCCCGGAGTTGCAGATGGTGTTAGTTCAACACAGTGTGCGTGTGTGTGTGTGTGTGTGTGTGTGTAGTTTCCAGAAATTTCCATATCCAAAGAGTCATCCAAGGTTTTCATTAACAAGACAACTGGGACCGAACCAAAACCCACTACAATCATGGAGAATGATTCCACTAAAGAGGACCAAATGGGAACAAACATGCGGAAAACATGCTGGAAATTTGGAGCAGTCTGAGGAGAAAGAAATAGTCCAATAGTTAATGCAAACAAGAAGACAATTATTTCTACAAGTTCTGCTTCTAGCTGTATTCAAAGTATACAGTACTGTGCAAAGGTTTTAGGCAGGTGTGAACAAAGAATGCTTTCAGAAATATAAGTAATGATTGTTTATTTTTATCAATTTACAAAATGCAAAGTCAGCGAACAAAAGAAAAATCTAAATCAAATATTCAATATTCTAATCAATATTTGGTGTTGCTACCTTTTGCCTTCAAACCAGCATCAATTCCTGCACAAAGTCAGGGATTTTGTAGGATTATAGATTATTTTGTAGTCATTATATTATTTTGTAGGATTATAGGATTATAGATCTGTGGTTAGTTCTCCAAGATGTTTGGAACAACCTACCAGCCGAGTTCCTTCAAAAACTGTGTGCAAGTGAACCTAGAAGAATTGATGCTGTTTTGAAGGCAAAGGGTGGTCACACCAAATCTTGATTTGATTTAGATTTCTCTTTTGTTCATTCACTGCATTTTGTTGATTGATGAAAATAAATGATTAACACTTCCATTTTTTAAAGCATTCTTTGTTTACAGTATTTTTTCACACCTGCCTAAAACTTTTGCACAGTACTCTACATGAAGGAGGATGACAGAGCACGCTTTATGTTTTGTGCAATTTGTTGTGCGGTATTTTTTTTTTTACACTATACCAGTTTTGTAAGCAGTTTTGGAGAAATGATGTGCTGATATTCTTTCTGAGTTTGCTCTATTACTGTCCTTGTCATCTGTATGTTGAAATTGAGGACCTTCAAGCCACAAGACTTCACCTCGGAATCAATAAAGTTGTTTTATGGTGTAGCAAGGGTTATCCTAGTACCTTTTGGCTCAAAACTGACCAATTTTTTTTGCACTTGAGAGGTCTGAGGATAAAAGCTAAACAGAGCATGATGGAAAGTAATTGGCAGAGTCATTTTTACATTACAGCATTCACGCTGAGATTTTCATAGGCTTTCTTTTCAGCGGTGATTACAGACTGCAGCCGGACGCAGTTGGCTCACAATGGTCATTGATTACAGACGCTAATGTAATCTGTAATTTTGTGCATTGACACAAATTTGGCTGTAACATTTACAAACCATGTTCAGGTTTTTGACAGGCCCTAAGAACAAAAGGGGGTTTATATAAGAGCTCGACTGATACTGGCGTTGCTTACATTGAAGGAACGGTAATAACAGGGATTTGAACCATAATTCGCATGTTGTCTTATGACTTTCATGCATTATAATTTTGGAGGGCAACTTTAACAGGGAAAAGCACAACCTGGCAAGACTTTAACTCCGTGAATTCAGGCGTTTCCGCCCCTGCATGCCAGCTAAAAGAAAATGTTCTCTGAAGACATGTCTATTTTTTGCATGAGACACGAAACCTGGAGAAGCTCACATCCACAGAAGAGAGATTCGCGGTTATGTAACCCAAACCCCTTCTGGAGTACATCTACCAGAAAATAATTAAGTTAGACTCACTTAATTGGGTTAATGGCAAAAAAAAATCCTCATCGCTGCCTAAATATTGAATTTTTAAAAGTCACATATCAAAAGTTTTGCTTTATTTGCACAGTATTATAAGTAAGACATTAGAAATGCATTCCAAATGGACTTTAGTACATTTTTGTCCTGTCATGCAGATCGCTGACTTGGGGGGGAGTCAATGCCAGTGGAATCTCAAAGCTAGATGGACTACCAAGCCCAGATTGAGAGTGTTTTCACACTTGGTCCGTTTCAGCCCTCGAAGCGAACTCAGATCGATTAGTCGGCATTTTTTATGTATATGTGAACACAACAAACCAACTCAGACCCCTCTGAAACGAACCAAACTGAGACCACATCGGGAGGTGGACTCAGTCCGGTTCGCTTTAAGTCTGTAGCGCGGTTCGTTTAACTCGTGTCTTCTGAACGCAAAGCGCTCCTGGTTCACTTTGACAATTTTTGTTCAAAGTAAAAAAATAAAAAAACTATGCAGAATGCAAAGCAGTAAAGGTCTGAGAGCTCCATAAGAATTAAGTATGAACAGAAAAAGGACTGAGGCCCCGTCTGAACTGAAGTGGAGCAGAAAGATAACTGAGTCCCCTTTCAAATGAACATCAAAAGAACCGAGTTCCCTTTCTGTTGGTCCACTTTTTGGGCCACTTCTAGAGGACTGAGTTCGGTTCCTTTAAAGAGGACTATATGTGAAAACACCCTTAGATCGATTAGTCAGCATTTTTTACGTATATGTGAACACGCCAAACGAACTCAGACCCCTCTGAAACCAACCGAACCGAGACCTCATCGGGGGGTGGTCTCAGTCTGGTTCGCTTTAAGTCCGCGCCGTGGTTTGTTTAACTCGCGCCTTATATACGTTCGCTTTGACAGTTTTTGTTCCAAGTGAAAACTAACCAGAATGCAAAGCAGTAAAGGTCTGAGAGCTCCATAAGAATTACGTATGAACAGAAAACGGACTGGGGGCCCATCTGAGCTGAAGTGGACCAGAAAGAGAACTGAGTCTCCTTTCAAATGAACTCACAGCGGGAACATGAATAGAACTGAGTTCCTTTTCTGTTGGTCCACTTTTTGGAGCACTTCTAGAGGACTGAGTTCAGTTCCTTTAAAGAGGACTATATGTGAAAACACCCAAAAACAGGTATGGCTGCCTTGATTCACAACTCAACTCTAGATAGATTACTGGGTCTAGATTAAAAGTGGTATAGTCACTTTAACAAATTTGCTGTGGACCTAAATATATGTGACTCTGCACAGCAAAACCAGTCGCTTGTCGCAAATTTTCAAAATTGAGTTATTATGTTTTCATGAAAGGGCATAAATCAAGCTTCAAAACGATACCTATATCGAATGAATCGGTCGACATATGACTGTCACGCCAAGTGAGAAACGGAGAAATCTGCCTTTGAAGTTGACTATCGACGTAGCACTCACAGACGCTTGGTGCGGTCGCGGCTACGTTTGCATTTACGGTAGCCTACGCTGCATTCACAGCCACACGGATAGCCTACCTGCGTTAGGTTAACTGAACTCGGGAGACGAAGATGGATTCCGGAAAAATATCTTCACGCTAGTCAACCAGTGGATTTACCGTAAATATTGAAGTAGAGCGGTCAAAACAGAAACTTTTAACATTCTGCTGGAATTGAATTCCTCACCTCAAAAAGTCACGTTTTTAAGATGGAAAGGGTAAGTTTTTCAGCGAAACTTATTCACAACAGTACAGTATAGACCTTCCACTGTTTCAAAACACTAAAAATCCAAAATTTTACCCCACGCAACATAAATGGTCGTTTTTCTCGGAAACTTCCGTTGCGACAAGCGACTGGTTTTTGCTGTGCAGAGTCACGTATGTTAATTTTTATTTTTGGTTGTTTTATCTGGGTCTACAAGTTTCTGATTGTGAATGTGGAACATTTTAAATGCATACAGTAAAGAAAAAAAACTAAAAGAAGAGCTCCTTACATCTGAGACCTGCTTAATAGATTCTGACAAGCTGCTGTCTCTCTATCATCATGAATCACCATTTCTAACCCCTGCCCTGGAACATATGGCACCTGTTCACCAGTCCCAAATCATTCACTCATGTCCCTTTTGATTTGGAAGCTATTTCATGTGTCTCTTGTTTTAAAAAAAAAACCTTACGTAACAGGCCCTGAGTGTTCTCAACTCTGAATTAACAGGTCAAGAGGAACTCCATAAAAGAAAGCATGGGCCCTCACCCATACCGAAAAGCAGATCAGGTAAGCCAAAATTAAAGGCCCTCCATCAGGACTTCGCTCCTATGAGGCTTGGCCAGGAAACGGAACCTGAACGCTGACATCCTCCAAATGATGTGACTATAATTGGAATCCTATTAGCAGACACGCTTCCCTCAAGAGCCCGGGGTTGTGGTTTTCTGAGGGGAAAGTGTGACTGTGATGTAATGCTTGCGCACGTAATGTTTCATGCGAGATTGCCCACAAGACCCATGAAAATGTCAAGTAACTTTTGGGAGAACGCGACGTTTTTAGCCGATGGCGGGACGCAATGTGTGGGGTCATAACGTTTAACAGTAGAACCCATGCTCTTTGCGTGAAGGTTTTGGCTCCCAAAATGTAAAAGCAAAAGCCTCTACGCATTTACAAGGAGAACAAGTTAAACGCTCTTAAATGAAAATGTCTGTTATGATCGTACAGACTGCAGTTTTGGATGGATTGGGTTGCAAAACAAGCTACTTTTTTATTATTTCTGTTCAAAACATCTATAGGGACTGCCAAGAAAGTTTGATGTAATGAGTAAACTGCCAATTGCTTAATCCTGTCAGAACCCAAAATGCATGTTGACACAAAAAGGCTTACAAAGAGCATAAGGAGAGGAGAAGAGGCTGGACACTTTATGCGTCCAAAGTATAGCTTTAAGGCTTAAATTGAGGCATTTCTTGGTAATAAATTAGGAAAAGTGAATGTACATGCCATTTTAAAGATTCCATGTTATGAAAAAGTCCCTTTTTTCTGTTCTTTGGACATCCACTTGGGTCTGTGCTGCCTCTACACACACTTAATGTTTGTCAAAATGGTCACTTGTGTTAGTATTAATTTACGAATGTCCGAAATGGTGTGCTTAAACGAGCCGTTTAGATTTCTCCTCTACTTCTACCTCACAGTAGGGGACATTTGAATAACTCCACCCTCCTCTCTGAGAAGCTCCGCCCACCAGGTAGAAGTCTAGCGGCGGAGTGTTGTGTTGAACATGTACGGCTGTACGGATGGTCTGTTAGCAGCAGCCGTGTGAATTATTTTCACGTGAGGTAAACTCTCACCGTGCTATCTACACTACACCCAGTTGCGGAGTGGAGTGTGGGCAGCCCACTCATGAGAAACAGCCTGTTCTGAAAGGGACTGAAATAGAGGAGTTAAAAGCAGGTGAAAATGCCTAATCTGAGAGGTATTTACAGCAAACTACTTCAGAGACATGTTTAGTGGAGCTCATGGACCGGTTTTAACTTGAAAAATGCATAAGGGAGATTTACGTGGCAAATTAAGGGACATTACAAAATAAGAAAAGTTGCATTGTCTGACTTTTCCACCCTTCCCATCACTATTTATAGTACCAAAACCGCAACACCACCAACTGGATAGAGACCAACCATCAACTCTGGAATGCGCTGTGGGCATTCATTCATTTATTCAATGTTTCATAACTATTCCTCTGTTTGTTCTCCCCCCTCTGTCAGCCTAAACTTCATTTTACATCTTGAATTAGTCTGATGCTCTATTACCCCATTGATCATTTTAATACTCTTAGTTCCTGCTTCACTCTCCCAAATGAAACGGAATGGCATGTGTTTTATCTCTCTGCCTGAAATTACTGTTCAAAATGATTGGCTTCATCAGCATTAATAAAGGCTTTTAATCCTGTTCTGCAAAATGCATTGTGCTTGTGAAATGAGCTTGCAAATCCCAAAAGCTTGGAGCAAAAAGAGGGCCTTGAGCTTTCCTCTGTAGTTCCCGAGAAAATCGATGACAGCAAAGGCCGCTGTGTCTTTTTAACCTCATGAGAAAGTCTCTTATGAAACCTGTGGCATTAAGCTTTTATTTCAAGTCCGGCGTCCTCCGGGACGCGGCCCACAACGGACCGCACAAACTTGATGAATTGCAAACAATCGTTCTCCGCTGAGACTCGCCGGCAATCGGTTCGAGAGCGAACAAAAGCATCGTCTGTTCGTTTTACCCCCCTGCAAGCACCCCAAAATATCCCTCACCAAAAAAACAGGAGTTACGTAAGAGGCGAGATGGGGCGAGGGAGAAGAGCTGCACAAACGTGTGATCTCAGACGACTAAAGCAGGGCTGCAGTTAGGCTTGCCAAGCTTAACAACAGAAGTGGGGCAGGTTTGTGATATTTCATCGACTTTCCACATGCTTTCACCCAGGTCCCCTTAGTGCTCGAATAACACTTTGAATTGCCAAAGCTGATGACCTCAGACGGTCATACGATCTTTTAACTGCATTTTCTCTTCCTTACTGCACCTATTATCCACAAGGCTAAGTTAAGCACATAACTCTTTTACATTCCTCAATGCTTGCTTTTGTATAGGAAAAGATTTTTAAAGTTAATTAAATGGAAAATTAACTAAAAAATTACATAATAAGTTACATAAGCTCAAACCATACTTAGATATACAACAAACAGCTTGGCCTGATTTCTTGTGTAATCAATTAAGCTGGTCAATTACACCCTTTAATGTCAGCTGGTGAGCATGTAAACCAGTGCATTTTTATTTACAGATGATACAGATACCACATTAATGATAAATGTTATGGCAAAATCATAAGTACTAGATGTGACCGTGTTGCCACAAAAGATTTCGTTAAAATATTTTCTTCAAAAAATACATGTCCATTCTAGCAAATGTATTGCAAATGAATTTGCCTGCTAGATTTATATATATATATATATAATATATATATATATATATATATATATATATATATATATATATATATAAATCGTACAATTTGGACATGTGGTATTAATCAACAAATAACAACATAGGATAAACCAAACAACAACGAAATCATCTGCATTCTAAGCATGAGAAGAGACACAGGCCAAAGAGATACATTTTTAATGTGTGTCATGGATTTAAACTTGGCTTTTTCTAATAAAAACTCTCATCTAAACACACTAAAAAGTGCTCAAGTTCTGAACAATTAGTCAGAAGTAAGAACTTCCTCCTTGAGAGGAACAGGAGCCAAGACTGACATTCAGTCATCAGTCATCTGTTATCAGGATGTGATTCGCTCAAGCGGCCTGACCTCGCATAGCACTGGCGTGATGCTCTTGTTACTGACTGAGGCATACTTGCAAATAATTAGGTGAGCCTGCCAGTCGTCTTTTAAAAATTCAACAAAATTGATGGTGAATTTACTTTAAAAAAGGACTGTAAATGATTCTCCTCGCATGATCGAGTTACGCTGTCATTGTGGTGCTGTGAGTGAATTAAAGTGGTGATTGTATGCTGTGAATGCACCAAATGGAATATAGGCTCAACATTGGACTCATCGGTCAAAAGGAACGATGGGCGGTTTGACCCCCTCAAGAGCAGTGTTTGGGGATGGTACCTTGCTCATGAGTACCTTAGTGGCACCTTTACCAGTCAGTGATTTGAACTGTATCTCTGATCGTGGGGCCGACTCCCTAACGTTACTAGATATGATGCAATACCACTTTTATATCCGTTATATACCGATATTGTAAATTTGGATATTTGCTGATACGCTACAAATCCGATACAGTCTCTGAGACTTTTTTAAACAGAAAACAGAAAATAATGCTTAAAAAATGTGTGAATACATCACTGAGAGTATTCTGTAATGCTTAAGGAAATATGTGACTTAAATACTGTTTTCCAACTAAAAACAATGTAATAATTACACACCCATATGTAAATATGCTAAATTATTTCTTATTAAAATAACATCTCAAAATGACTTTAACACAGTTGTGTAATTTTGTAGCGGCCTCTAATCCTCTTGGCTTTTCAAAACCATCCAGAACACAGAGACTGTGGCTGAGAGCTGAGGTATTTGTTAAGGAAATTAAACAGTATAATCATGTGATATGATTTTGGGGTTGTAGTGTGTTGCGCTGCTTGTTCTGCTCATTGTCATTATCAATTTGTAGGAATAAGTGTGAATTTCGAACAATAAACCAGCTTCACCGCAGTAACACTTCCCTTGCTCGCATTCACAGATCGGCACAGTGCCACCCGATACCGTTCCACCTGTTTAATTAGATTATCGGACCAATATCCATCATGATGTGGGAGGCGGTGCCTTCTCCTAGCTGTTACACTACCCAACATCAGTAGCTGAAATAAACATATCGTCAGTAAAGTTTCATAGGGATTACTTCGAATCCTTCTTGTATTCTAAAGTGATACTAACAGTAATTAATTATTAAATGTTTTTGCTGGTGGGAGTAAAGTAAAGAGATAACAAGAAACACTTGACTTACAGTCTTAAAGTGCGTTCATTTGCTTGTTTTCAGAATATGATGCCAATTCTCGAATTCCTTTCATTCCAAACAAGATGAGGAACAGACTGTGTCACAAATCACCATCACACTGGCACTGAGTAAAGAAAACATGTTTGCATGTGTTAAATGAATACAATGTTGAGGGCTTTGCTTCACCAGCTGCATAAAAATCTGTAAGTTTCATTATGAGTTTTCATCGTAAAAAGGGCTTTTCTTGACACTTTATGCGCGAAAATTTTGAAACAAAATGGAACATGACATTTGGAAGTAAAAGTGTAGCGTAGTAAAAAGTGAATGTGTTTATTGTAGTCAAGTAGGGAGTGAAAGCCAAAAGTCAAAGTGGATATTATTCATGTATGTAAACAATCTACTGGTGAGTTATGGCCTTAAGTGCACAAGTGTCATGAATATTCATCCCTGCTGCAAGTCGTTTGCTCCCATTGCATCAAAGAAAGCAGACAATGGAAAGGAGCTAAAAATAGAGCTGACCTATCAAATACCAAGGAGAGTACGACTGGCCCGGGAAAATCGATCTAGTCTTCTTCGACGGACGAGCAGTGGAGAGATAAGTAATGAGCATGTCATTCTGCTATGCTGCCTCTCTCTCTCTCGCTCGCTCTCTTATCTTTATCCTCTCCAGTTTGGCTCAACTCTCCACACTTCCTTTCGTTCACTTGTGCAACTGCCTCTTAACTTTTCTCCGGAGCTTGAGTTTACTCTATCTTTTAACAGTACTTTTTTTTCCTCATGAAGGATTATGACAATCTAAATTCTAGTTGTGAATATGGTAAAATTCACTATAGATGGATTCTCTTACTTGCTAAATTGGCCAAGTTGTCCAGATAGACGTAGCAACCCTTCAAATAGAAAAATCTCCATTGTGTCCATGATAATAGTATTTTTCAAAGCCAGAAATCTTCTAATGTAACATGCAAATCCCATTATTAACCTTAAAAGGTGACAGCAAAGTCAGTGATCATGCAGCAAGAACCGAATGAACCGCAGAGGCTACTACTAGCATTTTAATTCAAATTTCAGACCCATTCATCTCGGTGAACTACAGTGACTTCTCACACTCTTGGTCACACTGTAGTCATAATTCGCAGAGACTCGAAGCTGTTTTATAAGCTTTCATAAGCAAGCGCTGAAAAAAAAAAATCAGCTTTCATTTCATTTTCTTATGGTTTGTTGTTTTCTGTGATGACATAATGTGAAATAATGGTGTCCCACAGGGGTCAATGCTGGGACCAGTTTGGATCTGTTCGTTTTTTGTGTAAACTGCCTCTGCAGTTAGCACAGCTACATCATAACAGAGTAAACCATGCCTTTAAAGAATACATTCAAACTCTGATGTCTTACAAAGGCAGTATTTGAAAGCAAATAACACTTTGATATGTATTTCAAAATACTGGCTTGGGTTTGCACTGCTGCACTTGATAAGTCTATAGACACAACATGTCACCAATTCCTTCTGTTGCTATGCATACCAACACTTTGCGATACATGGAGTGCTCTAAACTTTGGTACTTAAGTAAAGTTTAATTTTCCAAAGTACCAAAAGTACCAAAGTCTGTTAAGTATATGGTGGTCTAGTGGTTAGGTTCTCCCCTTCTGGACCAAGAAGGTTATGGGTTGAATCCCATCTCCAGCACTACCGTCATTGGGTCCCTGAGCAAGACCCTTAACCCCCAAGTTGCCCTCTGAAATTAGGAAATGGAAGGTGCTCTGGATAACAGCGTCTGCTAAATACCGTAAATGTGAGTATTAAAAGTATTTAGTTGATATTACTAAGGGTTAGTCATTACAAGAAATGCTTTATACAATTTTGTCTTGAAGTTAGGCACCTTTGCAACATTTGCTTGTTTTCAAAATCTGATCACTTCTCAAATTCCTATAATTCCAAAAAGGATGATGACCTTACTGCAGCACAAAGAAGAACTTGTTGATCTAGAATTCAGTCAGTTACATAAAAAATTGCAGGTTGTGATATCACCCATTCGGTACGGTCTCCAAAAAAGTGTTTTTCTGTCACGCCAGACAAAATGTGGGTGCAAAATGTAACTATTAACAATTATCACGAGTTGAAATGTACTAGTAAAAAGGTGTCGCTTTAGTATCATAGGGTTCCGTGTAATGGAACGTTAATTACATTAAATTCATTATTCATAAAAGCCCAAATCATCTGAAATGTTTTGAAAATGAAACACGAATCATTTTAAAAAGTGATTTCAGTAGTGAAACAGGACTGCATGTCACGGACCACCTACAATTCTGCCGCAGACCACTAGCGGACAGTGGACAGCCGGTTGAAAACCTCTGTTATAATCGATTACGATCTGCCACTGCATTGATGTATCGATTATGCAATTATATTCAACACCCTAGTATGTATATTAAAATTCATAAAGATTCATTAAAGTGTTTCACAGTGATTTAATGATGCAAACATTCACCTTTAAGAAAACGCATGTTTAGAAATGGATGTGATGTTGCACGTCGATATGAAAAGCATCCCTCACTGCGTGCACGCAGGCCCTTCCTATGATAGTTCTTTGTAATAATATGGTTTCTTGAGAGCAGCTTCCTACAGTTGTACAACTGCATGTAAAATCCATGTACCAATGCATTGCAGTTGTCTTGACAGGCGAGAACCAACTATAAGGCAATGTGATGCTATTTTCTGTCTTGCAATTCCTGAAGAGTAATTATGTGCACACTGCCTGTGGAGTCAAAGGCAATCAAGTAAACCAAAAAAATGTGAGTGGACGGTCAGTCGGCCTGTCCTTTGTGTGTTACTTGGAATATGTCTGTGCGCTCACCTCATTACTGCTTTTGTTAAATGCATGCGTGTAATTTCATTAGTGAGCCAGCGCCTCAGTGTGCTACATGAGTAAGAGGTTCCCCACAGAGATCTCCTATATTTGGTCTTATTTCGCTTGACACGAGTTCAAGTCATACATCCCGGAAAATCAATGCTTTTGAGATGCAAATATATATAAATAAATGTCTGAAGCAAGCTTCTATATTTTTATTTAATTTCTTTTTTTGGAGAGAGATTTGACATGTCAGTCTGGCATGTTCTATTTATCTTAAAGAGAGACTGAGACCTTGGGTCTGAATGACATTCTTCAAGTGAGTGATTATTTGTTTGTCGTGTAGACACACACAGCAAACAATTATTGCCTAGCAGATCTGACCTCTGCATTTAACCCATCCGTGAAGGAGCAGTGGGCGGTAACAGGTGCCGAGGGCAATGTAGGGGCGATTGCCTTGCTCATGAGTAGCTCGATGGTAACTACGGCCCTGGTTTGAACCTGCGACCTTCTGATCCAGGTCTGGCGTAGCGATGAGGCGTTAAGCTACCGTTCGCCTGCTCCCCATTCTCATTGTATCTTAGAACGAGAGAGAGAGAGACATTACATTTCTACACTTCAACAATTACATTTTCCCTTCAGAGAGAAGAGAGAGAGAGATGGAGAGGGAGAGAGGTTGCATGCCAGAATGACTTATGTTCATCACTTACTTTTAGACTAAGGAGGCCGGTGGAAACAGCCTAGAAGATGAAGTGTGAAGGACAATTAGGACACTGCATGTTCTCTCTCTCTCTCTCTCTCTCTCTAATGAGTATACATACTGTCACCGTTTCTCCTCCCTCTTTCCCCCAAAATAAAAATGCCATAAACTTAAAACCTTGCTCGAGATATATATGCATGAACCCAAAGGTAATCTCTCCCCTCTCTACCTTATTTGGCAGTGCAGCTGCTGCAGCAGTGTGTAGTTATTCATGGAGCTGACTCTCTCTCTCTCTCTCTCTCTCTCTCTCTCCGTCGGTCAGGTCCATGTCCCAGTAATTCAGCCTCAGGCACTAATAAAGCTCGACACACTCTCGGCCACGCGCTCCCCATTACACACTCACAATCCAGAATGTCATTCCCGATCAGATAAAGCTTCAGTTTGCCCATACTGATGTCAGATGGCAGATATCACTTGAGCTTTGTAAAATATAATGACAGCGTGATAGTGTCAGAGCACAACGCCCAGGACAACGTGGTCCTTTATTAAACACATTACCTTTGAAACCACCACTTAACATTAAAGAATAAAGACCAACAATCGGACCTTATTATTAAATTTATACCTAATTTATACATACATGAAACTTTCTGATGATTCTGGATCTGAATCTGAAATCCCTGAAATATTTGAGTTGCTATGACACAGTGCAATACATTGTTGGCAAGTGGAACCAAGTGTTGAATATCAGAAATCTGCTTCATATCATGCTGTATTATCAGAAAAAGCATCTCTAAGCAATGTATAAATTTATGTTCATTAAATAAATATAGCAAAACTATAATATAAAATAATATAATAGATAATTATATCTAAATTATTATTATATTATTATTATAACCACTACAAACATCTATATATTATTTTCATAGAATAATGCATTTTAAAAGTAATAATTTATAGATCAGAGCATTAATAATAAGAAGAAGTAGAAGAAGAAGAAGAAGAAGAAGAAGAAGAAAAAGAAGAAGCCACTGCTGCTGGGTCACGGTGGGTTAACAGCAAAGCTCTTAGTGCACTGTGTTAACCAAGACAAATAATCACTCACTTAAAAATGAAGTACACTACTCCTGACATGATTATTTACAACAAACCTTAAAATATGTCCAATATATTTCAATATATTAAGAACCTAAAATGGCCTCCACTCCAAAATGGTAACAAATTTCTAAGGACATTTGGAAAAGAGCGGGTCAGTTTCAGCTCTGCTTTAACGTCCGTTTCCAGCCAGGTGATCTCATAATCAATATGGAGCAGGTAAACACCGTCTACATCTGCAATACAATACGGCCCTGCCAAAAGCGGGCCTCTTGTGAGCTGAGGTAAATATTAATCTGTCATTTGTGCATGAGTCACGGGTGCATTGTGTCTACACAGGACATCGGGTTTGGACGGGGAGGGGGAAGAGAAGGAATAAGGAAAAGAGGAGGCAAAATAGCTGGACTATGCAAAAGTGAGGGCATCACTGACTTGCATGCTGTGCGACTTCCAAGAAGGGAGAAAAAAACGCTAATGCCAACACACACACACACACGTCAACCGAAACCAGGCTTAACAATTATCACATCGTTTTCTCCGACAGGGTTCACTTACTGACCCGTGAATCTCTTCAAGCTTCTTCAAGGGTTCTTTGGTAGGCAAGGTTTTTAGTTAAAACCATGCAAATAGAGTGATGGCATTTAATTATTAATTTAATTAATCATTTATAGAGTTATTATTTTCGTTATCCACAATTAGATCTAAATTACAACTTTCTGATGGAGGTTTAATAATCTGAACACAGGTTGTTGCCTTTAAAATCTTGTGGTTGTCCTTACATAACACATCCAAACTGGTGGTCAAACTCGCCTCTGGACCAAGAGGTTGTGGGTATGCGTCATACCTCCAGCATACGCAGGTTTTGTGGTACACAATGTACCCCAAACTTTGGTACTTAAGTAAAGATTAACTTTCCATAAACGACCAATAAAATTTACATCACTCAAAAGAATACTACTTGAGTAAAAGTGCCAAAGTCTGTCATGAACAATAATTAAGTATAAAGTGGTTAGGGTTCTGCTTTTTACCCTCTATTTCAGCGCCTTTCAGAACAGGCTGTTTCTCATTAGTATTCCTAAATGCAAATAAGCCACTGCTGCTGGCCACGCCCCCACTCCGGAACTGCGGCGAGCGTTTACCTCACGTGAAACTAATCCACTGCTGCTAACAGACCATCCATACAGACGTACATGTTCAACACAACACTCCAGCGGTAGACTTCTTCACTGCGATTCCTACACTAGCGCTGGCGAGAAAACATGGCGGATCAGGAAGCACTAGCAGTTCTACCTGGTGGGCGGAGCTTCTCAGAGAGGAGGGTGGAGTTATTCAAATGTCCCCTACTGTGAGGTAGAAGTAGAGGAGAAATCTAAACGGTTCGGTTAAGCACACGATTTCTGACATTCGTAAATGAATACTAACACAAGTGACAATTTTTGACAAACTTACAATGTGTGTAGAGGCAGCACAGACCCAAGTGGATGTCCAAAGAACAGAAAAAGTGAATTTTATCATAATATGGGACCCTTAACCCCAATCCAGCAGGACAGACCACTTAATCTGCTAACATTTATTGAGTATTGATTACTACTTTTAAGTTGCAAATTGTGCACTTTTGGTTCTATTGAGACTATTTCTATGAATTATATGTATGTATGTATGTATGTATGTGTATATATGTAAGTTAAAGTCTATAAACACCATTTAATTTGTGGTAGTGACACTCTCCCAGTACTAGCTACTGGCTCCAAGCCTACCTTCTGACCTTGTAACCTGAACTGGCATTTTCCCCTCTCGCATAACGAAACTGCGCTCCATCAGGGACTGGCCTCCCCACAGCTGCCACAAAATGCCCCCCAAACTGCCCCCAGTCACCCATCCTAGTGTACGTCAGAGGCATCCGGAAGTGTGCAGCGTTTCCTCTAATTAGCCTATTCATAGGTTGCTGAGCCATACGTGGATGTCACTTGGGCCATGATTGCGCGCACCTGTGTGTGTGTGTGTGATGATGGAGACGGGGTGGAGGGGAGGTCAGAGAGTCTCTGGGGTTCCGACTCTCACATGGAAATGGATCAGCAGGTCTGACGGATGAACCGTTTATGACATTTGCACCGGAGTAGGTCGTAGAGGGTTCAGCTGAGCTGGAGGATAAAGTAACAAATGGGGAAATGAATCTAGCAAAACATCAATTCTGTTGGATAAGATGGTAAGGCGGTCGCAGTTATTTGTGACAAGAAAAGTATCTAAGTGCAGTGTGAAATGTGAACTTGTTAAAAAGAATAACAAGAAAAGAAATGAATCATACTCACTGTAATTACTTATTTACACAACCACGTCACTGAGTAACTGGTGATGTCAGCCAGGGCTTTAGTCATTTTTGTTGTTTTTTTGATGTTAGTAGTTGGGTATTGTAAATAGGCGTTTTCATTTTCCAAAATACAGAACAGCACACCACTAACTGTTCCGTTTCGCATAAAACAGCAACATTAGAGCATGATAAAATAACACTTGCTTAATGACAGGTTGTGTTAACCTGCCCATTGCATGTCTTGATTTAAAAACTGAACATAGAAAGAAAAAATTTGGCTTATGCTAACAGGATGCAACAACAGGTCCTGCTGATAAATGCTCTTCAAATAATGAATTAACTGATGAAGCCTATGTAGGCGCGACAAAAAAATTTTGCAGCGCGCATAGCGAGTAACCCTAACCCTAACCACACCCCTAGGGGCTAAGCCCTCCTATCTTTCAGTCCTAGCGACAGCCCTGCTTTAGCGATTTGGGACTTGAACCGGCGACCTTCCACTCACAGGCACAACTCCCTAACCGTTACACTACGAACTGCCCCGGGACAAGGCTTTTTTAGAAGACTCGATGAGAACAAAGATAAATCTCCTTCACTCTCGCTCAAATTCTGCCTGCTAGTACTCATTTCTAGCTAATGCTTTTTACTAACACAAGAGTGAAATTCCAGAAATAATATTAGCAAAGTAGCGAAGAGGAACTGCTTTTGTATGCAATGAGAACGAAAAGCATGCAATTTTCGATTGTGGCAGACACAATGCAATACAGCCCAGAATTATGTGAATTTTAATTCTTGTGTAATGTTAATATCTGCTTGTGATTAACCAACACAGTGTTATATAAAGTAGTTCAAAACGACAAACAAAAACGTTTGGCTGAAAATCCCAAAAGTGACTCGTTGTGAAACACATACAAACTTCGGCTAACCGCACTCACGAGAGATAAAGTATTTTAGGCATGTGCGAGGGCAGGAGAGCGGCAATGTTATTCTTCCCCCCCGGCTGGACCGGAGCGGCGAATCCATACAAATAACACGCAAGAATTCCCTGATCCTCAGGAATTCTGGAGATATTTTAACCCCACCCCTAGTGGGGACTGGCAATGGATTATCTATAGCAATTTCTTTCAATCTTCAAATTGTGATTTTTGGTGCTGACCACATTGAAACGAGTTCCAACACTTGGCCAGTAAAACAGCAAAACCCACAAGATTAAGCTTAATATCTCTTTTCTGTGATAACGACTGACATCTAAAAATGGAAAAAGATGATGTCAGTCTGTTATCTTGGCTCTAGTCAGTATCATGAACCTTGATCCCAAAAGTGCTGGCAAATCAAAGGGGAATTTGAGGCGAAGAAAGAATGAAACTAAAGGTCACAAGCAAACCTGGGGGAAATTTTGCATTCTGTTTTGGACAGAAATCCTTCTTGCTGCTCTGGCAGAACGTGTGTCTACTATATCCCATAATATATATAACATCATATAGCTCATAATCAGCTATAGAAACAAAACTGTTATTCAAGCAACCAGCCACTGCAAAACAGAAATGAAAATTAAAATGACTGGATGTCGCTGCATGACAATATTTATTTAATGTGAGATCATATATGATGAAATATTACAAAATTAGCAAAATATGAAAAGACTGAGTTGAAATAATTTAAGGATGATCTCTACATGATGAATAAATTCTAGTAATTTTCAATATTTTTCACTCTCTGATAAATCGTTACTTCATGATACTTTGTGGTGGACGTTGAGTGACGTCTATGAAACTGATCTTCACACGAGTGTTACTGGGAAACCCGTGCCCCATGACTTTCCAGACACACAGAAATCAACTTCAATACAGAGACAGAAATATGCCTCAAAGTGATATCAGTGGCATATAAATTTTGACATATTGTCACTGTATCAAATCAAAATTCATCAACTGAAGGTATATCAAGATATCCTGTTTTTTTGAGCTGTCATTTTTAAGAAAGCTGATATTTCTGAATATTCAAACTATAAATATTCAGACAACGTAAAAATTTGTAACACAGAAACCACAGTTGCCACATAAATAACGTCCATCAAACCGGTCCGGGAAACGTAACTCAGGTCGGAAACCTCCAGAAACAAATGATACATGCCATTCATAACTTGGTGGAATTCGTGTCTACATCGACATGCAATCTTCTTCAGAGTCATGGTGTCACGTAACTTTGCTCTGACTGACTTTGTGGAAGACGTTTGCATGTGGGAGTCAAAACGGATGAGATCTAGTGCACAAAATAGTCGCAATATAGCATATGCAGATGACTAGGAAGGTGAAAGCGTAGGTTTTTAGGCCTGTGTGATCATGTGGTTGTCATTTAAAAGACTGGAAAATATTTAGGTTGATAATTAAAATATACTTTGCTTGAAAAGTTCCTTGAAAAAAAGGAAAAGAGGTAAAAGAAAGACCCAAGAAAGACAGAGTGAAACTTGAGATCCGTCAGATTTTTGTGGCAATGTGCAGACATTTTTTGTATTTGAGGACTGGTCAACCCTCCCTTTATCCAAAAATGTATAGTTAAAATAACTAAATTAACTAATTAATTAATTGAACTATCTATCTATCTGTCTGTCTGTCTATTTATTTATCTATGCGTCTACCCATCTATCCATCCATATTAATGTTAGCGTTACATATTATTTACATCTAGTCATTATGGGAGTCAATGGAAGGACCTCACAAAGATAACAAGACCTGGATCTGTGTGTGTGTGTGTGTGTGTGTGTTCCTGTGTGTGTTTTTAGGGTTTGCTGAGTGTAATGACGGCCATTATTCACTGTCTATTGCAGAATGTGGAGTAATTGTGTATTCCATAGTAATACTGAGAATTTTTCCAGTAATTAAAATGACAACCGACCATTATAATGGAAACTGGAAGTTGCCTAAATATGAGCCTCGTGGCCAGGAGTCGTGTCCCCGTTTGGCGAAAATAATGGAATAAATGGAGCTATCGGGTTACTTAGCCGTAGCTAAGTTTGGATGGGCAGCTGGAAAATGAAGGCTTTTGCTTTTTAGAACAGAACTAATCACGAGTCAAACGGAGCTAAATATAGCACATCAATTGGAGATAAAATAATGCGACTGTGTTTTCCATAATCCAGCCCTAGCTGCCCATCTGGATGGCAAAACAAATGTCAAAAACGCTGATCTCTCTCCTTATTTAGCATTCTGGCACACAAACGGATTTCAGCGTGCTCTTGTATTCCTGTAATCCAGCCTGATTTCAGGACTTGGTCTCCAAAATAGACAAACATCAGAATAATTTGAACTAATGGCCGTTTGAGAGACTACGGTGGCAGATAAAAGCTAATGTACGTGCAACTACCATCCTCCATTATCGCTCACAGTATAAATTGAGATTCCTGGTGAACAATATTCCATAATCACTTATGATTTATCTCATCACTCATTCTGGTAAAAATTGTATTAAAACATTTAATGAAGACAGACTTTTATAAAATCACAGATCTACTGTAGCCTGAGGGGCCAATAGAGACTGCTTATGCATTAGGTGGAGTTTTGTACCAAACTCTTTCTTTATTTGAACTAATTATTCATATTAAAGTGAGTGATTATTTGTTATTGTGAATACTCTACGGCACAGCTCTTGGAGTAGTGGACAGCTTTTTGGCAGTGCTGGGAGCAGTGCTTGCGGACGATACCTTGCTCATGAGTACCAAGGCAAGCAAGGCCCTGGTTGAGGGCATGAGATTCACCAGAGCATGGTACTGATCCACCGGGTTAATCTTTGTCTCTGGAGCAAAGCAGGTGTGTTCAATGACCCGCAACGTGTATCTACATTATATCACTGTTGATTTAGGGAAACGTGGAGCTGCTTTTAGCTTCCAGAGTGAGCCCTGTTACGGCCTGAAGGGGAGAGAGACGTCTTCAATTAGCCTGGATCAGTTCATGCTGGTATTAATGGCACTGGACCATGGCATTAAAAACTCCTGCTCTGCTTACTTACAGCCTGAGGTTCCCCACTTTCTCTTATTTACTTGTGTCCCAGAGGTATGTTTGCTTCCTTAAAAGCCTTAACGTCTCTGGCCTAAAACACTCCCACAAAAACATCACGGCTCAAAGCAGCCGACCGTTCAGCAGTGAGATAAAGCAGCAGCAATATTTATATAGTCGCATTACGCAACCGCATGACGTGGGATCACAAGGGAGGGAATGGAGCAGCATTCCTGAGGAATCAGCCTCTACCGGAGAAAGTAGGACCAGGGACACGAAGCAAGCCGGACAGATCATCTAACAGCCATCTTTCCAATTTTATATGAATGATCATGATCAATACTGGGTTAAAAGATTTATGTGGTTCAGGGAAGGCCTACCAGTCACTACATGGACTGTGTGTGTATCTTTGTGTTCACCCACCTATGTATCTATCTAGTCATCCACATTTATATTCCTCCATCCATCCACCCATCTATATATCTATTTACCCATCTATCTTGCCATCTGCCCATTCAGCTACCTCTCTACCCATCTATTTATATTTCTACCCATTTATCCATCCAGCCATCTACTCATACATCTAGCCATCCAGCTACCTATCTACCTTCCTATTTACCCATCCAGCTACCCATCCATCTATCCACCCATCTACCCATCCCTCTTCCTATCCACCCATCCAGCTACCCATCTATCTATACATCTACTCATCCATTGTCCCATCTATCCATCTACACCTTTGTCAACCCATCCATCCATCCATCCATCCATCCATCCATCCACCCATGTCATTCAATCCATTTTCCCATCAATTCATCCACCCATCCATCCTTCCATCTATACATCTTTCAACACATCAATCCCCCAATCCATCCAGCTACCAATCTATCCATCTATACACATACTGTATATAAATCTAACACACACATCTATATATCTTTTGGTCTATCTGTCTTGGCAACTTGATATGGGACAGAGCTTTTTAATTGAGAGACATCATGGGACCTGCTACAAATTCAGAGGGACAAGAGCTGATAGCACCAGGCACGCCAAATTCCATTGGTGAGGCAGCATTAACACTCTTTTTTGGAATCATGGCCAGCAAAGGGATTACTTGGTGTTACAAAATGCCTCCTGCCGCTGTGATTCCGGATCAGACAGCAGCTGGGAATGTCACCGTTCAGACTCTTTTCAACCAACAGGCTGTTTAGGCTTTGCCCTAAGCTATTAAACTTAAAGCTGACTGTAACTGTGAGCAAAGTTAGTTGGTGATAACTTCGTTTGCAGAAAGACACACCTCATTCATTCAAAACCTCTCCCTCTTCAGGAAGGAGGATATTACAATGTATTCTAAGTGAATCAGCAAAAGGAGTGTAGCTTTAAAAATTAAATATTCTCACCCTCCCTTTCTCCGGAAGTCTGATTGGAATCGGTTCCAAATATTAAGCGTTGGAGTGTCAGGGAAGGCTTGTGAGATGTCAGCTAAAACCACTGCAGAAACTGTAATTGGAAGCTGTGGGGGATTCTAACCCATAACACTGATCTGAGGTCAGGACCTGGCACTTCTTTTACAAGACTTCCTGGACTGTGTCTTCTGATCTCAAAGCAGCCAGAGATAGTGATACCTCCCTCCCCACTGGGGTAAACTGTGTATAGTGCTGATTTGAGGGTGAATCCCAGGGTCCTGAAATGGCATGGCGTGGTGCTCTGGAGCCTGTCTAAAAGCCTGTAAATTACAGATCTCAACAGAAACGACTGGGATTAGGACTGTAATCAGGGGCCATTAACAAGCCTCTGCAGTCAGACCTGTGATTATAGAGTCACTGATTAAACTGCCTGTTTTTCTGGATAAGTGACTAATGCCATGCATCCAAGGAAACACTTGCCGGGTTGCACCTGATGCACCTGATAGACGCTGATGTAGGTCAACAATTCGGCAGCTCAATAAAAATATATCCTTATATACCATCTCTCTATGTATATCTTAAATATTAATATCTACACAGGAGCAAATTTTTATGGGAATTTTTTTTGCATACTAATATTTGCATACTGGGTGTTGGACAAGCAAAGAATGCATATAACTTGTATTTTACATTAAATAAATTATTGTTCTGGTTTCTCTTCACGTCCTATTGCAGCTACAGATGTTTGCATTGATTGATGATTTCATGATAAAATGTCAGATGGAGTCTACAAATCTTCTTGCCATAGTTGTGTTTTTATTGTTCTGTGTTTTTATTTGGTAGCACAGCTATGCTATGTAACTTTAAACAGCATTTTGAAATCACATCTATAGCTGTAAAACTACCTTTAATGACATCAACATCAAGGCTGGGATTGTGGTAAAAGTAAAAAAAAAATTCAAATGTATTTTGTGTCTGACTGCAAAGTGTGCTATCGTATCTTTGATAATGCTAACAATGTACATCAGTGTTATCATAAGCATTCTGAAATCCAGTCTGAAAGTGGATAAGTAACTTTAAGCTGTGTCAAATATTTCCTAAAAATCTATTATACAAGTATAAGAAAGTAATTAGCATTATTTAGGCCTAAATATCAGGAAAAATATTTAAGGCAAGAATGTAATCATGATGTAAAATTTAAAAAACCCTGCAATGTGCAATATTTTATGACTGACTGCATGCAGAATATTTGATGCATATCTTTTATAACATTAACAACGTGCATGCATATTTAACAAAAGCGGAACACCACCATCATTTCATGCACAGGCTTAAATACTTCATATAAACACACCATGACTGACGTGTTTTAATATAAAAAATCGGAATGAGCTTTTGCGAATCTAGAAATGACAAGCGTGTCGAGAAACAGCAGACTGCGGCATTCAATTAGCATGAAATCTCGAGCAACGAGTCCGGTAACGAGCGATTGCTTATAGTTATCCAATTCCATCCCCCCCTTCTCTTCTCTTTTCATGCCCCCCACCCAATTCCAAGATTAATTTTTGATCCCTATTCCAGTCTGACGTACTTTAACGTCACCTTTTTGCACCAATACCTTGCCTTCCTGCCCGCACCAGTCTCCCAGAGCTGGAGCTGGTTTCACAACAGGAGCCCGAAATAGAAACAGGAGGGGTGAGGAAGGAGGGAAGAGAGAGAGGAGGGAGTGTTGGGGAATGAGAAAGCAAGACTCATTCCTCTCGTCTTTCCCCATAAAGCCTTGTTTTGACTCCATTTAAAACGGATTAGGTGAGAAAAGCTTTGACCCCGGTCATCTGACGCCTACCTTGCCTTTGTTGCGGAACATCGTTTGTTCACGTCCTGGAACTCTAGGCCCTTATTCCTTATATCAGTAGGACTGTTCCAAAATGAACAAAACCAAAAAGGCTTCAGAACAATGTCCGGAACATTATTGGAGAGTAGCTACGTAAAATTAGCAATGCTACTTTTTTCAGTAGCTTGTCAGAAGCAAAGCTACTTTAACGTTTGTGTTAATTAACAATAAAACCTCCTTCAGCAACCGTTCTTAAGAAGAAATTTGTTCACAAAACCTAATGTCGCAGGGTTTCACGAAGATTCTGACATTCTGTCGCCTGTGAAGAGCTCTCTTACGCAAATTTTATCGTATGGCCCCTTGTTCAAAGCATTAGCTTGTTAGATTTTCTTCAGTTGTACAGTTGTATAGTATTATACCATAAGAACTCATTAAAAAAAGTAAGTAAATATTGGTGAATGAAGCCCATTTATTACAGCAATGTAGCATGGCAAACTGACTGGCAGAAGTGGCATCTGATTGGCTACCACTCATTTGCTACATCAAAGCGCATATTTGGCAGCTGCGAGATGGAGTCCAAGGATAAAGTTCACCTTCACCTAAAACAACATAAAAGCAAGAATCCGTGTCCCTGAAACGGCTGAGATGCAGTTAAATACCTTTTCCCATATAGCTTGTAGTGCAACTGACTACTATGTTAATACTGTAGCTTAGCTACTTTTCAACACAAGCAGCTAATAGCTTGAAAAGCAACTGTTTAAAACTAACTTCCCCAATACTGGCTAAAGACAAACACACAATTTTGTCTTACGCATGTCATTTCTCTGGGAAAGAAATGTTAATTAACCTTCTTTTATGTAAGGCAAGCTTTTAGAAAGTTTGACCGTGAAACAGGGCTGCGTTTGCATTAGCGCTTAGCATTAGCGCTTGCATAACGGACATTAAAGACTAGATGAGCAATTTGAGCTCATTATGAAGGTGATTATCTACTACGCGGCTCCACTATTGTTCTCGCCACTCGTTCCTGATGTGATTCATATCTTCTGCTTATTATAGGTCATCTCATCATTGTTTACTTTATTGAAAGGGTTTCACGGAAATGACGTTATTTTGGTCTGAAGCATCTGACCTTAGTCTAGATGGTGAGTTTAATGCACATCCTTAGTGCATTGAAGTAAATTTGAGTAAATTTGGACTTTAATTAACTTCTCATTATTTTGTGTACTTGTTTTGCTGTAGATTATTTGCACCATAGTTATTTACAATTATCTATCTATCTATCTATCTATCTATCTATCTATGTGTGACTGATCTGGCAAAATGAGTCACAGTAACCCAAAATTCAAAATTGAGGTTTTGGTATCATTAAAAAGATGAGAAAATAAGCTTTAAAATGATATCTTGGTCAAAGCTATATCTTAAACGGTTGTCAAGTTACAATCGTTTGAATTATGGTAGCGCAGCACCATTTTCCAACTGAAAAACCGTCAGTTTTTTGTTGATATCTTTAACAATCCATAGCATCCAAAGAGATCCACCCAGTATTCAACAACAAAATTTTACTACAGGCATTTAGATACTTAGGAAACATATTAAATCAGACTGAAGCTTCAATTATTTCGAAATATTTAAATACTTATCAAATAAAGCGAAAACAGCATTTATTTTGGACATTCTTTTGTAAGATTTGAGAGCTGCAACTCAACCTAAATAGCCATTTAAGTACATTTTCATAATTATTTCCATGATGGAACTTTGGGAGATTAATTTTGAAGACATTTTCTTTCATATAAGACCAAAAAAGAAAAATGGATATTTTTGATGTTTTTCAACATAATCGGCCCATATCTAAATAAATAGAACGCCGACTTCTGACTCATCATGGCAGATCGGGTCACATATATATACAGTATAGTCATAAATGCACCCTGGCATTGTTGTATTTTTATCTTTAATGTGGTATACATAAATAGCTTTTATGGTACGCAAGAGTAACTTTGGCTGCTGTTGCAATATTTGCACATATTCATTATTTACTTCTAAATTAGACTTTATATTTTTTTTCTTTATTTATATAAGTGTACTCAATGCACCTTCTTGTTACTCTGTAGAAACTGAAGCCACACCGTCTCGTTCCTCTGTATACTTGTATATAGCAGAGATGAAATGAAAGTTTACTTTAACTTTAAAAGATTCCAATAACAAATTAGAGCAGGTGGTTATTTTGGTCCAAAGCTAAATCTGACCCTTGACTACTGTAGGCGGTTAATTTAATGCACATCTGCTTATTGTCCATTTGGACTTCAATCCCTTTAATAAACTTCTCATTATTTGGTGTAGTTGATTTGCTGCACTGAAGAAGATAATCTGCAGGACATTTACACCAGCCGAGGCACAGTGTTGGGAAGGTTACTTTTAAAATGTATTCCCCTACAGATTATAGAATACATGCCCCAAAATGTAGTTTGTAACGTATTTCGTTAAGTTAACGTATTTTGAATACCTTGGATTACTTAATAAACTGTCATGCTTTTTACAACTACATGAATGTAGCAATCACATCCTGCAAATTCTTATCTGTTTTTCTCTACCAATTGGCTGTTAAGCCCAAATCTCCCTGAATAGACAATATATTTACTGTAGGTAGAGGAGGAAAGACGAAATTTCCAAGTAAGAAATGCATTCCTGCCCGGGCACTGCTGGCTCTGTTGTGCTGGCTCCGGGTCCATTGTGTAACTGACGCCACCAACATTAACAGGACGCTTACATTAGAGCCTCTTATTGCGTGTTTGTTTGGATGACAGGTGTCGTGCCGAAATCGGCAACCCTGCCGCGAGAAGCACCCCCGACGCGGGAGCGCGCATTTGATGACTTCCGCCTTTATACGAACTACTGTAAACATTAACGTTCAATTCGTTCCTACACTCTGTTAATGCCAATGAGATGAGGGCAAAATTACTCATTCTTAAAAATAAAAAACCTTACACAAACTTGTAAACAACGTTTCATTAAAAAAAAACGGTGAACAAAACGGCGAAATGTGTCGTATTTTTCATAAAGCTTTGAAATAAATATTTTACCAGTATTATATGTGCACAATCCACTAGCTATTTCATTCCACGCAAACTGCACACATTTACCTGGCTAGTGTAATGGATTATTGTTTAAGGCCATGCTGTACTTACTGAAATCATGACTAAAATTCAAGTATCTATTCTGGTAGGAAATAGCATTTTGTGTTACACATAAACATATGTTATAGCAAGCAACACCTTTCACATGTTTAGGGTCATATATGTCACTGTTTGAGAAAACATTAAACTGAATCTAGAGAGGCCCATTATGAACAACACTCAACAATGAAATCCTTTGCACACTAATGTATTAGTGTGTAATGTATAAATATATTAGCATTCCGCTAATAACATGTGTAGCATGTTCCTAGCATGATGCTAGTGTGATTAGCATGTTGCTAGCATGACGTTTAGCTGATTAGCATGTTGCTAGCATTATGCTAACTATATTAGCATGTTGCTAGCAACATCATTAGAATGTCTCTAACATGATGCTAGAGTGCTTAGCATGTCGCTAGCATGACGTTTAGCTGATTAGCATGTTGCTAGCATTACGCTAACTATATTAGCATGTTGCTAGCAACATCATTAGAATGTCGCTATCATGATGCTAGAGTGCTTAGCATGTCGCTAGCATTATGCTAACAATATTAGCATGTTGCTACCATTATGCTGACTATATTAGCATTTTGCTCTTAACATGATTACCAATATGAATAGAAGCAATATTGTCTTATTGTCATATCACTGCTATACCAGCACTTTAAATGTTGTTTTTCACAGAGAACTGAAGGAAACATTGTAATATTGAGGCCCAAGTTTTGCCACAGCAAGCACCACTCACATTTTCTTCAGAGAATGTACCTCTTTAGTTATTTTTTTCTTCTTCTTCTTCTTCTTCTTCTTCTTCTTCCGTACAAAAGTTTGGAGCGTAACTAGTCCCGCATCGTTTGTCGTAGACCCATGAATGAGGTATCGAATCGTGCGCCTTTATTCGGCAATGGGGTGCTATGACTTTTCTAAGGGGTGGGCGGTTAATTGTTTATTTATTGTACTGCTGCACTGCTTGTTAATTGTCTAGTCTGTGAAGAAGACATTCACCAAACAATATCATTGTTCTCTGAACACTGTACTCTGGGACTATGACAATAAAACGTGGAATACTTAAATAAACAGTTTTCTATTAACACTAAACTGAGCTCCATTGCTCCAAGTGTACTGTTAAGTCATTTATGTCGTTTGAACATCAACTATCATGTGGTGGTGGCGGTCTACTGGTAGGATACTCGTCTCTTGACCTGTGCAAGACCCCTAATCCCAAGTTGTTCCAGGGAGACTATCCCTGAAATCAGGAAAAGGAGTACACTCTGGATAAGAGTGTTCTGCTAAATGCTCTAAATGTAAATCTAAACCATCAAACTAGAGTACAGCATGTTACAAAACATAGGTAAAACAATAGTTTTGTTAATAAATGTGATGTTAGTTAATTTTTTCAATATGCACTTAATGCATATGAATTTTCATATAAAGATTAGATCCAAATCAGGGCACATCAGATGTTGTTCTTGTATAACTGTGTGAAAAACTACTATATATAAATAAATAATATATATATAAATGCAAAACCCCCTTGCATAAAGCAAAAGGAAGCAATGACACTTCCATTCAAATAAAGATATTGAGTAGAAACCTGAAAAAAGAATGTATAAAAGTGCAAGGGAAGGCTGTGTACAGAAAATGCCCCGTCTCTGCCCTGAGCTAGCCTTGGCGCTGTAAAACCTTCATTCGTGGCTCTCGTACGAGCGTTATATCATAAGATCGCACTGCACCTTTGCCAGTGTTTGATGATAGTGGCTTTTCTTGCCATATTGGCACTCGTTTGTATATTCTTACCAGTTATGTAATCCGATCTCTGATCCCATCTCGCCTTCACCCTCAGCTCTGTTCGAGTTCGCTTGGTGTTCGTCTCTTCCAGCCAAACCTCCCCGACATGCCTTGGCAGGAGCAGCGCTTATAGATTGGCTGAAGCGAGAAAACGGGCTCTAAAAAATGGCTGAAGGACATAAAAAACAATAGGAACATTAGTGTCGGAGAAGTGCTAGCGAACGCCTCAGGCATATTACACCATTTTAGTGTAGACACTGGTTTGATGTGGGCTTAATAGGTTGAAGTTAGGTTGAAATTGACTTGTTTTGTGAATTTGAATATATGAATTAAGTGTCAAAAGACTTGGAAACAGTGTAGACAGGTTAGATTTTGCAAGTTGTCATTGCAGCACTGCTTTGGTCCCTTTTACAAGAATGTATCAATAATTAGGCTAAGGCTGCATGGCAATTAAATCATGCTATTACTCAATTAACATATATATATATAAACACAACCTAGCATGCTAGTGATGTCTGCTAACTTGATAGCTAAAGAAAAAGCTTCTTGCTTGTTACCAAAAACTAGTTGTGCAACACTTATGCATGTGTTTATAAGCTAACTTGCTAGTTATTGAAACATCTAGTTGCTAGTCATCAAAAACTACTGGCTAACTAAAATGCTAGGGTTGTTTGGATAATTAGCTAGTTAGCTAAACAATTAGTTGCCTGCTAACTAGCTAACTAGCATGCTAGTGAAATTACTAGAAACATTAGTGTCAATGAAAAGCTAGAAAATGTCACAAGTGTTTAAGTGTCGACACTGGCTTGAGATGGGTTTATTACATTGAAATTTACTTTTTGTTACTATAATTCACTTTGTAATTACAACTTAAGAGTAATGAAAACTTAATGAAATAGTTGCTAGCAATTGGAAACTGGCTAACCAACATGTTAGTTAAGTTGACTAACTTGCTAGTTAACTAAACTGATAGTTGCTTGCTATCAAAAACTAGCTAACTAACATAGCAGTAGTGTGTATGAACATGTTGGTTAATGAAATAGTTGTTAGCAGTTGAAAACTAGCTAACCAACATGTTAGTGAAGCTGGCTTACTCGCTAGTTAACTAAACAGATAGTTGCTTTCTATCAAAAACTAGCTATCTAGCAGAGTAATAGTGTATATTAACATATTAGTTAATGAACTAGTTGCTAGCCATTAAAACTAGCTAAGTACATGCACTAACTTGACTGTTAATGACACAGCTGCTTTCTAGCTAGTTGTTTTAACACTTCTGTCATTTAAAGAGGTTACTTAGGATTCCATTATATTCACAGTTGCTACATTTAGCAGAGGTTCTTCAGTGATTTTCATTTTCTACTCACAGGGACGAACATATTGCTCTGACAGTTTTGCGATTCCATTAACAAAAATAATGACCTCATAAAAGCACCTTAAGCCTAAGATGAGGGTGAATAAGAAAAAACAAACACACACCCTTAATTTTTTTACTACAATACCATGTGTTTACTTTCCAGACTACATCACCGCCCTCCCACGCCAGCCTTCACCTCACGCTGCTCGTGAAAGAAAAGCAAACAGGACAAATCGGCCCCGAACCGGCACGTTGCAGTTAAAGACGTCTGCTGTAGCACACCTTCATTTATCTTTCTAAGATCTCATGCTGCCCTACTTACATCTAAATACGGCCCAGCTGGGAGCGAAGTCGAACCACAGAAACTAAATTTAGAAGTCACCGGTGAGACACTGTTAGGGTGGGGATGAAAGGACAAGGTGAGAGAGAGATAGAGATGCAAAAAGAAAGATGCTGCTCTCATTTCAAGTGTTGTTTGCATTTTAGCTGGCCAGTGTCACATGGGTACTACTGCATAAGGGTCATGTGGCACAATTATAATGCCAAGCTACATACAATGGCATATTAAGTCGGATGTGTCACTTTTGCAACAATTACACCCACCATTTTCTGCAGATTTCTGCAGATTTTGAGTAGTTTGGAAGTGTCCATGAGTAGTATTTTTGTCCGTGTCTAGTATTTGGCATTACGTTTGAGTTGGGCAAGTCGTTGGGTGTGGTGTGGTTGGCGGTGGTCTAGTGGTAGGATGCTCGCCTCTGGACTACGAGGTTGTGGTTTTAAAGTCATCTCCATGTGCAGCACTACCATCACTGAAGCTCTGAGCAAGACCCCCAAATTAAACCAAAATGCCTCTCAGGGAAACTGTCCCTAAAATTAGGAAATGGAAGTCGCTCTGGATAACAGTGTCCACTAAATGATGTACATTATATTGCCAAAAGTATTGGGACACCTGCCTTTACACCATGTCTTTATGGACCTTGGAACAGGAAAGGGCCGTCCACAAAGTCGAGGGTATGGAATTGTCCAAAATCTCTTGGAATTTGAGCAACTGGTCTGTGCAGATTTTGGTTCAATATTCAAAATATGATGAACCAAAGCTCAGTCTCAAAAACAGTGAAGGGCAAAGACCATGAGTTCAGCACATTCTACCGATCACCACAAAATCTGCAAAATAGAACCAATGTGGTAGCACTGAAAATTGAGAGTAAAATCAGCCTTGAAAGAGACACTTCATCTTCTGAGTGAGAACACCAGCCTCCTGCTCGTACAGCTTAGCCGTGGCCGCAGCTAAAGCAGCTCTTCAGAAGCAATAAACACTAATTACAATTAGTGATGAGTGCAGGCCGAACATTACGCCCCTGTGACCTGACAGGCTCAATGAGATTACAGCGCGTCACGTTTTAATCACAGAAGACTGTCCTGGCTAAGTAAATATGCCTGATGACACAGAGTCACCTTTCGCCCGTTTGATATCGCCGTGGCTTTTCGTGGAAAAGGCTTTTGGGAATAAAGTCACCTTAATGAGGCCAATGGAGGAACTCATCAGTAGCCCCCAGAGAAAAAAAAGAGGAGGATGAGAACTAGTCAGTTACTCATAAATACACATGTAAATTGAAACTAGAGATGCTAGGAAAGCTTTCCAGTTTCAAATCCTATGTAGTCTTAATGAGAGAAAACGAATGCGGTCCTATGGGACAGAAAAAAAGGAATGAAAAAGATGAGCGTGTGTCTTGGCGGTTTGAGATATTCAAAGAGGCCTTTGAATCAAGTCGAATTTGGTGGTTTTCTGAAGAACGGCGGCCGCGCAGTAAAGCGGTTAAATTTGAGCTCCATGTTAAGTCTATTGGGAGAAAACGGATGACAAAATGGACAGAACTCTTGAACGGGTGCATGTATCAAAAACATGTATACAAGCACCCCATATCACTATAGGCCACACATTTTATAGTCGGAACAAAGTTTCTAGCACAAAAACTGTAGGAGAAGTAGCGGTCAGAATAAATAGTCATGTACAGTAATTATATTTAAGCAATTGTGCATATATTACAACTGAACCTCAATGTTTATATTGTACATTAGTTATATATGTGACCCGACCTGCCATAATGAGTCGGAAGTCGGCGTTCTATTTACTTAGATACGGGCCGATTATGTTGAAAAACATCAAAAATATAGATTTTTCTTTTTTGGAGACCAGATTAATTTTGAAGACCTTTTCTTTCATATAAGACCAAAAAGACCAATAGATATTTTTGATATTTTTCAACATAATCGGCCCGTATCTAAATAAATAGAACGCCGACTTCCGACTCATTACGGCAGACCAGGTCACATATCATTATAGTAATTCAAATTTTCAAATTCAAATATACCAAATTCAATGCAGAAAATGTGTTTTCTGAGACATACAGTTTGCAGCAGAAATTCCAGAAAATTTGTTTCATACGCTTCAAGATCTTAACAGTAAAAATTGTGGTTATACATGACTCCATAATATATGACAAGCTCTAAACCAGCAAAAATCTATTAAAAAAATTAATTTATTAACTTTCACAAATTATTTGCTCCTGAGCCCGTGCTCACTTTGGGTAGAGTTCCCCTTTAAAGCTTGTTGTTTTTTGCAGACCACATGCATGTTCACCACACTTTCCCCCGTAAAATACGAGCCACACGGCACTTTGCGAAAAGCACAAATTCTCGCCCGTTTTCCCAGCATGTTTCGGTTCTATATTTAGAATGCAAATACCCTCGAAAGATAAATCCTTCTGTGGGTGAAACACACACTCGCGCACACACACACACATAGAGGTGGAATTACTCGCTGCCTCCCTATTGGGCCAAGGGATAGAAAAATCTGTAGTCACAATCTAAACCAAACCAAAATAAAGTGCTGCTGGGAAACCTTGAAGCGGGGGATTATGGGCCAAACGTGACCGAGCGCTAAGCTGCTCACATGCAGCGTCCCCCTGTTTTATTTGGCCAGGATTTGGGGGGGAATTAACTTCATAAGCTTGAGTGTTTTTGATGCATTTTGGGACAGAAATGACTGTAAATGGAGATTGGTATCCGAACCTGCATTAATTCCAAACGTCAACGTCATAAAGCTATTGTGGATTAAGGTTCTCTAAGGTGATAAACAGCAGAGATTCTGAACTGCTCACAGCCAGTTCCAAGCCACCCAAAAAAGCTTGGTGAGTTGCTGGCAAATTATCAGTCCCTCCAGGATTTCACAGGCCTTTTTTGAAATTGTTGCGGCTTAAAATAGCTGATTTTGCGGCAGCTTTTCTAAAAAATTGCGTTGAAATTTACTGTGTTTTAGACGTTTTGTCACAATAAGTCAAAGTTGCTTAAAGAAGAACGTGGGTTTTCCTAATAAAGAGGCCACTTAGTATAAACAGTAACTCCAAGCAAGTCAGTTGATTCATTTTTGCTGTGTTACACAACAACCAGACGTGATGCTGAATTGTCAAATGATTTCGAGTGCTATTTTTGGCATTAAAGAATCTTTCATCGGTGCCAAGCGTCCGTCTTCTGCAGCTGGGCCGCGCTCTGCTGTCACATGTGCGGAATACAGAGTAGGTCTAGATGACTCATTCCTCTGCAGATTGTGACAGACTTGCTACCTCAAGCCAGGATCATCTCCAAACCCACCGGGACCCCCGCAGGGGAGGGAGGGAAAACAGCACATGCGTGTCATGTGGTGGAGGCAGAACCGAACGACGAGGTGTCAGATTTGCTGTTTTATGTGTATTATTGATAACTGCCGTGCATCAAACAAGTGAACTGTGATCTGTGCTGCAGATGTAGTGGAAGGCCTCGTCCACACGGACGTTCGAAATGAACACCCTCTGAACGCCATATGCATTTTTGCTGCGTTTTGTAGCTGCGTTCGATTGGCGTTTCACTGGCGTTCGCAATAGCGTTGTTTTCCTCGCGTTCGTCAGGATTTTGACGCCAAGAAAACGTTGCATGCGTTTATTTGACGCCACCCAAAAGCGCAGCCGACCGAACGCTGGTGCTGAACGCCCGTGTGGACGCTTTGATTTGCTCCAATGAGCAGAAGAACGGTCGGCGTTCAGTCGGCGCTCACCTGGCACCACGAACGCCAGAAAAACACCTGGTTCAGAGGTCCGTGAGGCCGAACTGTTGCACTTCGCAGTGCATCGACATCATGCATTACAGTCACAGCATGGATTATTAATTATTAATATAAACATCGTCTTACGAATGTACGTTTGCATGAATTTTTATAAGCTAGTTAAAACACACACACACACGCCTGATTGAAGCACACTGGACTCAAAACACTCTGACGCCCCCATTGACCCTGTCCACAAATTATAACCTGCCCACTAATTCTAAAAATCACCATCGACATTCATTCATTCATTCATTCATTCATTATCAGAACCGCTTAATCCCAAAAAAGATCAAGGGGCCCGGAACCTATCCCGGGACTATGGGTGCGGCACACACACACTCACACAAACACACTCACGTTCACACTTTTAGAGTCACCAATCAACCTGAACTGCATGTTTTCGGACTGTGGGAGGAAAGTGAAGCACTCAGAGAAAACTCAAGGCAAACTCCCCACAGAAAGACCCCACAACCGAACCGAGGATCCAACCTTCTTGCTGTGAGGCAACAGCGCTAGCCACTGAATCACCGTGCCGCCCCTTGTTCTACATATCAAAGTCAATGATATTTGTGAAATATATTTCAAATCCAGGTCCGATCAAATGCAGTGACCCATTTCTTCTCTGGTGAAGCGTTTCTGCTAGAGTAGGGCAAAAGGGCAGCAGTGTGCCTACGTGCCAGCAGCACCTGCTGCTAAAAGAACTGCTAATCCAGACACAAATGGGCACAGATGCAGCCGACCCGCCCCAGCATTGCGGGGATAAGAGAAAAGGCCCGAAAAAGACAATGCTAACTCCCGCTCTTTCCATAATACGTGGCCTGGCGCACGTATATTGCACCTATCAGCCCGTGCTGAACAGGAAAAATAAACTGTTCACACAGACCGTGCAGAAAATGAGAAGGGATGATGATGATGATGATGATGATGCAGGAGAAGAGGAATGATAATGGAGGCTCATGAGCACGTGTAGAAGAATAATTGTATAATCACTCTTACAGTAATGGTTATATCGGGCCTACTCGGAAACCGGAACGGAAAACAAATCACAAAATCGATTGTCTGTGAATCACAGGCCTAAATAAACTTTAATCATCTTCTGACCCAGGTGATTGCCTTCCACAAATAAAAGTCTACTTAACTTAATGAGTGGTCCTGCAAATCACACCAAGGGCTCACAAGCTTTACCGACATATAGAGATCTAGAGCAGGAGACGCACTCGCTGGTTAATTGGGCGATGAGGGAGTTTTAAAAGGTAAAACGGATTCAGGTCTTAATAAGATGAGGACCAAAGGAAGAGTTTTGGAGGCAATTAGAGGACCTTGTGAAGAGCAGATGTGCTGGGGTCGCGGGAGACTAACCTTTCCCCGCAAGAAAACGCACGTAAGCTCAGTGAAAACAACTGTCATCAGATTACGGTATTTCCCTTTTAGTGTTGTGAGTTTCATTACAACAAAACGTAAATATTACATACAAGTCAAATAAAAATACAGTTTGTGGGATTTTGTTTTACTTGATTCATAAAAAGTTGGACGATTTTGGACGTGA
Organism: Distichodus sexfasciatus; assembly: GCA_032718565.1. Classification (NCBI taxonomy): domain Eukaryota; kingdom Metazoa; phylum Chordata; class Actinopteri; order Characiformes; family Distichodontidae; genus Distichodus; species Distichodus sexfasciatus. The sequence goes on along the minus strand of JAVGVS010000321.1, from coordinate 21,355 downwards.
GAGGTCACTACCCAACTAGAGACGCGTTTCCGCAAGAAAACGCCGATGTGATTGCTCGAGTTTTGTGGCTGTGACATGAAAACTGTATGAGTAGAAAGACTTAGATTAAATTTCATTCAAGTGAAAGTGGTGTGTCCACCACACGTGTTTTTTCCGCTGGTAGCTCTCAAAACCTCACGCTTTCTCTGTGCTTTCTCTCAGCGCTCAGCGCTCGCTTTCTGTGTGCTGTCTCTCAGCTAAGTTATGGAAAACATCAAGCGTCACAGAATCCAGCTTTTTGAAAAATCTTCACTTTTTAGGGTGGTTTAAAAAATATCTATTTGAGGCTAAAACTCTGTTTACGTGTAAACGAAAGGCCCCAAATATGTGTTTATAAAAATATCTACATGAGTGTAAACACATGGTTGCAAATTTATTTCTGAATTTTGAAAATCGATCAAAATTTATGTTATGGGCAAAATTACAGAGGTGCCTTTTTGCAACACAGTGTATGTTTTAAGTGGCTAAAAGAAAAATATTTTTAATTGATCTTTTTTGCTGTGATCAGGAATTGATCCAATAATGTTCACCAGACTCATAAACCTTAATCTAAACTAACTTTTTAATTCTTTTACAATACACACTTGCACGTTTTTAGGATGGAAAGGGTAAGTTTTTCCAGCGAAATTTATTCACAACAGTACAGTATAGACTTTCCATCGTTTCAAAACACTAAAAACAAAAAATCCAAAATTTTACCCCACGCAACACAAACACTCGTTTTTCTCAGAAACTTCCATGGCGACAAGCGACTGGTTTTGCCGTGGAGGGTCACACATGAATCTGAATTGTCCGAAAGAGACTGAAAGATTGAGAGTATGTGGAAGGGAGTTCATCTCTAAAATTGGCTGGATCAACCGGAATTGAGGCATATAACCTCCAACTTCGAGTCTCTGTGGAAAACATTTCCAGTTCCATACACCAAAATTGACTAAATGAGTGACTTCCAAAAAACAAACTAAAATCGAAAATAATTGGATTGGATAATAACGCCCCAGTGGGTGGAATCTCCCGCTTTTACGTAACTCATCCATTCGTTCCGACGTCTATTCATGCTTTTGAGACATCAAGACACCTTCTGTGGGCTTAATATCTTCCCGGTACAGAGGCAAACCCGGTCCTTCATCTGCTGACAAATCCCAAAAAACCCCCCTCGTCATCCTCGGCGTATTCCGAGCACTTTATGGGCCAACGCTAAAAGGATTTTGTGAAGATGGTGATGTTATTCTAGGAGTCTTGCAGGGAGCATAAAGGAGAGATTAGCGTGCTAATCTATTCACACAATTATGCAATGTCAGTGCTACATATTTACGTCAGTGTAGATTCTGAGCACGACAGGTCAAAGGCTCAGGTGTTTTCAGACCTGCAGGGCGATTGCTTGGTTTGGAGTCACTGAGAATATTTTTACAATGTTGTAAATTGGAATAACTTTTACACTCTGATTCTGTGTTCACCTTCCAGTACGACACAGGAAATGGACGGACCACCGCAATGTTTAATAAACATTACTGGACGTTCACACCAAGAGCTACTAAAGCTGTAAAATTGCCGGAAGTAACTCACTTTCTATTGACGAAAGCGGCAAGAGCGATAAGAGCATCAAAAGCGACGAGCGTCAAAGTCTGGGCGACTACAACGGCAAAAAAAAGTTGAAGACAGCTTAACCTTATGCAAATCGGAATGTAGACGTTCTTCGCTTGCGAGGATCCCAGAGGACATCCTTTAAGCAAGATCAAACGTTCAACTGACGTCATGAGCGTCATGGACGACAAGGGTGAACAAAAATATTTTGACAGCGATGCTTTTTGAGCGTCTTCAGCAATTTTACAGCTTTAGTAGCTCCTGGTGTGAACGTACAGTTAGACTCATGATCGTCAGGGGCAGTTGGTAGCATAACGGTTAGGGAGTTGGCCTCATGATTAGAATGCCTGAACGGTAAAGGTACCACTGAGGTACTCATGAGCAAGGTACCGTCCACAAGCACTGCTTCAAGGGCGCTGCCCACTGCTCCTTCATGGATGGGTCAAATGCAGAGATGACATTTTGGTTGTGGTGCACATTTTTGTGTGCTGTGCTGGGGTGTGTTCACAATGACAATTGTCCCTCACTTTCAGGATTATAATTTTTTGCATTCTTTTACAACAGAATTCACAGCTCATTCACGTTAATTGCTAGCTGAAATGGAGCATGTCCTTTTTTGCTTTTCATTGAAATCGATCTGATTGGACCAGCACCTGAAAATGTTCTCAAATCAGTTGTTTTGTGGACTTGAGCTTAACTGGTGTTCACAAATGCCCAAATTAACCAAACCTAAATGACCTGAACCAATCTTTTGGCTTTTAGACGGAGAAAATGACCTCATATGTACAATAATCAAAGCATAGACCCTTTTTGGCTGCAGCATATCTTAGATTTTCTCATTTCAGGAACAGTGTTCTTGGAGAAATTTGGGTTTTTGGAGATTTAGCAGACGTTTTCATGTGGATACACTTCCACTTCTTAATTACAGCCCCCCTGGAGCCACTGGGGGTTGGGGGCCTTGTTCTGGGGCCCAATAGTGGAAGTTTTAAAGGAAAGAGAAGATCATCCTACAACTAAACCTCCCCAAAATAATGATTAATCTCTAACCGAATATATATTAAAATACTGTCCATGAAAGTTCGAGGCCCTTGGCACTACCAATACGTAATTTCGTACGGTTGCGCTCCTCCATTTGTAGACTGCTGCTATGTTTCATAATCGCAACAACGACCGTCTTTATGAATGAGATCTGGATGCCAAATTTGGTGCCCACACAGCACAGCAGGAAGCATGAATGAAGAGATAGCGGTCACATTATTTCTCAAGTAACTGAGAATTGAGCAATTCCTGTGACGCAACCCCTGTGTCCTGTCAGACCTTTTTAGTTGCGGGTTAACATCGAAACTGATCAGAGCCTTATGACAGTCAAAGGAAATGCAGCGGACGCAGCTCCGGGGCCTACGCGAAGCCACAACGTGCTAAATAAAGACTCTGGGGAGCTGACTTCAAGATCGACAGATAAAAGCTTGTGCACAAACTCTCTGATCTTGTTACGATGTTCCATTCCACTGTAAATTCTCTGATCAGCCCTATTTAAAACAGACCAACAATACCAACTGAATAGCCGTCATATGCAGTTCAAATGAGATTTTAGGATTAATGACGTTATCAGCTTTTAATATTGCTTATTTATAACAGTCTAGTGGTCACCAGTCATCGGTCATATTATATGTAGATGAGTGTTCTGTAAGATTAATCAATTGTAATAGATCATTTTTTAACAGTTGTAACAGATATTTATTTCATTAACACTGTGTGCTGTGGAGTGTTCATTCATTCATTCATTTTCCAAACCGCTTTAATCCCAACTGGGGTCGCGGGGGGGACCGGAGCCTATCCCGGCAAATTTCAGGCACAAGGCGGGGACCAGCCCTGGACAGGCGCCAACAAACCGCAGGGCACACACACTCACACAGTCACACACACATTCACACCCTAAGGGCCAATTTAGAGTCAGCAATTAACCAATAACGCATGCCTTTGGACTGTGGGAGGAAACCGGAGGAAACCCACGCAAACAGGGAGAGCATGCAGACTCCACACAGGAAGACCCCATGGCCGTCCCCCAGGGTTCGAACCCAGGACCTTCTCGCTGTGAGGCGGCAGCTCTAACCACTGCATCACAGTGCCGCCGCTGTGGTGTGTTCCCAATGATAAATAATCACTCACTCACTCACAATGATGTGGGCCAGAAAAGCTATTGAATTTTTTGTCAGACAAATCAATGTTTACATGAATGAACGAATCACAGACATTCGTGTTTTTATTGAGTTTTGGGAAATTTTCTGGAAATGTGTATTGTGTAAAATTCTTTATCCCTCTTTCTTTATATTTTGGAGGGAAATTTAACCTTTACAACATCACAACATGTGCAAACGTAAATATGAATCCTGTGGCTACTTTGCTAAAAAATGTGGCTCAAGACTTTTGTATTTGTCAAGACTGTCTCTCTTTGTCAAGTGCTGTTAGTCTTTATCGTCTATGAAAAAGTTGTGAAACACAGAGATAACATCTGACATCAATCTTCCATTATCAGCACTCAGAAACTCACTGTGGTTTGACATTTGAAGAGTCAAGACAGTATACAAAGAGGATGTTGGCCAGCGTTTGTCAGAAGCTTATATGACATTTTAAATGTTTATTGTCATTGACGTGTCTTAGCCTCATATCTCGTTACAACCTTTCTACGACTTTTACAACACTTTAAAAAAATATATGTCACTATAAACGTGGTGCCACCTTCACGCCCAACGCCCAACTCTATGCACATTTCTGCTCATATGCGATTGCGTAAATCAATTACCCATCGTCCCCCGAGTCCGGGTATGAAAGGAAAGATTGTTTTTCCGCCAATAATGAGCTACAAAGAAGCTCGGGCCACCCCCAGTTTTCCTCCTTTTGCTGTCGTCAGACCGCTGACACTCATCCGGTGTCGAGCCGCAAGACGAATGGCCGGCTAATTTTAGTGGTGACGTATTGAGAGGCTGGAGGCTCGCTGGTGATGACCGTGTAGCCCAGCGGGAGCCCTACCGTGCAGCCGATCGATCGGTCGGAGGAAGCGGAGGTCAGGCCAAATGAGAACAAATGGGAGTAGAAGGAAGTTATTCATTCACAAAATGGCATGAAACCAATGGCATTCCCCAGCACGATCAATAGAAAGGTTAATCCTACGAGGGCCGGGGGGCTGCAGGGGTTTGACCCGAACCGTATTGAGTTTCAACTCATTCACGTGTAATCGCATCTCCTTCAACAAAATATATACGGCCACAATGAATGAAATCAGGGGTTTTTACTGTCGCAGTCTTTTTAAAAATCATCTACTTGTGTAGCTATGAATTTGAGACACAACACTGAATCTTAAAATTCACAATTAATAATGCTGATTAAAGTGGACGCATGTGATTATTTACAGACCCTCCAGGATTTTGCAATGTTGAGATCACAAATATTAAAGCAAATTCAGTCAGTCTCTGCGAATTCATTACTACCATACAATTCTGACCAATTACCACAGCTTTTCCGCAGTTTTCGACCAATCATTGTCTTTTCCTGCAAAACGTTGAGCCATACGTCAGCAGATTCACTTCCTTGTTATGTTTAGAAGACACAGGAAACGTGTGATGAAAACGCCTCACATTTACCTTTAAAAAATAACTAAATTATTAATGGTTAATAAAAATCATAGTGGTTTTGTTCCCTTCATTTTAATTAATTGTTAAAGAATGATTATAAAGAGGGACAGAATCACAAAATTTCCCACAACTTTGACTCACTCCCGCAACTTTATCGCAACAAAACGATCTCAAAAAAGTCCTGTGAACTCCTAAAGGGACTCGTGTCATTGCAAACACAGCACAGCACACAGTGCACTACAACCAAATGTGACCCATCCGTAAAGGAGCAGTGGGCAGACGGAGCTGAGGCCACAGCCATAGTGGCCAGGGAGCAGTGCATGGGGACGGTACCTTGCTCATGAGTACCTCAGTGGTACCTTTACTTGAACCGACGACCTTTCGACCAGGAGGGTGAACGTCCTAACCGCTAATTATGCTACCAACTGGCTTAAATGTTATTTAATTTAAATATCATGGATACAAAAATAAGTAAAAATTGCTACTAAAAGATCAAAACTCAAAGTTTACAAAAATCAATGAGCCCCATTTTTATCAAGATTTTAATTTTTTTCCCTTAATTTATTCTTAACGAAGAAAGACATTTAACTTGACTAATATTATAAAACTGTAAAAAGGAAGGAAACCCAATAAGCTAATGTTTTGCACAAACCGGCATGCAATATAATTAGCATTAGTGCTGTTCAGCAGCAGAAAAACTGACCCAGTGACTTTTAAGCAAAAGTTGAGTAAACTGACCATCATTACTACTCTCACTACTTGCCCGAGATCTGCTGCTTAGTAGCGTCGGTCTCCTTGGCTCACAGAGTCACACGTCCTCATTTCGTTGGGAATGAAAACTGGCCTCCCGAGAGCTTTTTTGGTGGCTAACCCACTTACGGATTATGCAAGCGTTTTAGCCTTATGCAAAAGTGACATCCTGATGACCCTTAATTTCCCGCCTGGGCCGGAGGGGAGCGCTGGGACGTCGCTTCTGGAGCAATGCAGTTGTGCAGTAAGTGATATAATACTCTTGAAAAAATAACCTGGAAATCGGTTAATTAGTCGAGTCCCTGGTGAACGTTCATCTCAGAACACACACTTGCGTTAACACACGGAACGAAGGCAGACTTAATGGAAGCGTCTCATCCTCGGTCGAATCCGTAGAGGTAGCTTTAAGCACATTCTTACTTAGAAAAACTAACTGGGCCGAGGCTCGGTGAGTGAGTCAGACGAAAGAGCTCTCGGGGCAAAGCGGATGTTTTAGCCTCTTTCATTCAAGCGTTTCCTTCACGCTTTCTCAGTCACATTTTTTACCGGTTCCCGTAGACAATGAAATGCAGGAAAAATAAACCTACATAAAAGTGGTTTTGCAACACTGAGTAAACACAGCTGAGTCACTGAGTGGAGGATGAAAAGGAAGACAGTAATCTTTAAACTGCACTGGTCATTTAATCTGGCCAATTTAAAGTCATGGGGGAGGCACGTTTCTCCATGAGAGTGGGCGGAATAAGGTGATTAACATGAGAAATCAGTTCTGCAGAAAGGTTTAAATCAAATTCACACAGTTCTGGAGAAATCACACATAACAATGGGATTGGGGGGAAGTGAGGAAAAAAGAGAGAAGGGGGGAGAGAGGGATCAATTCATGCGAAAGAGATAAAGTGGAGAGAGACACAGCAAGAACGACAGATAGATAGAACGATAGATAGATAGACAGACAGACAGATGGATAGATGGATAGAGCAATAGCGTGATAGATAGATCAGACAGACAGACGGACAGATGGATAGAGCGATAGAGCGATAGACAGACAGACAGATGGATAAATGGATAGAGCGATAGAGTGATAGATAGATCAGACAGACAGACGGACAGATGGATAGAGCGATAGAGCGATAGACAGACAGACAGATGGATAGATGGATAGAGCGATAGAGTGATAGATAGACAGACAGACAGACGGACAGATGGATAGAGCGATAGATAGACCGATAGACCGATAGACCGATAGATAGATAGATAGATAGATAGATAGATAGATAGATAGATAGATAGATAGAGTGATAGACAGACAGACAAATAGACAGACAGACAGACATATAGATCAATAGACAGACAGACAGACAGACAGACAGACAGACAGCTAGATAGATAGATAGATAGCTAGATAGATAGATAGATAGATAGCTAGATAGATAGATAGATAGATAGATAGATAGATAGATAGATAGATAGATAGATAGATAGATAGATAGATAGATAGATAGATAGATAGACCAAGCAATAAAAGAAAGAAAGGCAGCCATGATATGCAGATAGAGAATAAGAGAGTGAGACGTGAAATCATACAAAAGTGACTGACAGAGAAAAAGAAAAAGAAAAAGAACAAAGGAGCACGACAGATGAAGAAAAAGAGGAAAAATATGGAAGCAAGATAAACACAGAGTGAGAAAATAAGATGGACAGATAGAGAGAATGTGAGAACATTTCTCTCCTCTGGTGAATTTCCAGTCTCTCACTCCCCTCTCTTCCTCACACTCTGTCGTCAGCTTCTCATTCCTTCGCTCCTCTCCCTCGTTCCAAATCCTCCTCCACTCCACAAAACCTCCATCTGCCTGACAGGGACCAACTTAACTTCCACACGCTTCCTTCAGCCCAAAGCTAACTCCAGCCAAACCCCGCCAAGTCACATTCCTCTCAGCGCAGGGTGTGGAACGTGTAGCATTTTTTTGGGTACATTTTACACATATTTTTTGGGAAATATGCAACAGTTTTTAATACCAGAATATCATTCATTTGGATATTCATGCACACGGGGGATTAAACCGCAGTGCATCTCTTTGAGTAATACCACAAACAACGAGACGAGAGTAGACTGTGCGATTGCTGTGTGTTAAAATTGTAGAAATGGCAGACCATAATCGACTATAATGGAGGTCTTCAACTGGCGGCCGTCGGCAGAATTGCAGGCGGTCCGTCACATGCAGTCCCGTTTCACTTTTTAAAATTGATTCTGTGTTTCATTTTTCAAAACATTTCCAGATGATTTGGGCATCTTTATGAATAATGAATTTAGCAGTTGGTGGCGTAACGGTGGGGTGTTCCATAAGTAATGGTAAGGCATGAATATCGGTCTAAATGGCGTAGGTTGGGGGTCCGGTTCAGTGTCTCTCTCAGCTAAGGGGTCTTTGAACTGAAAAAGACTCCTGTATAAGACAATTGTACTATTGAAGAAAACCTAATATCTCAATGCTCTGCACATTCAATAAAATGACCAACTATCGGACCTTTGTAGACTATGTTCTCATCTAAGAACAAATCTCAAAGAATAAAGCTTATTCATGAAGCCTCCTTAGTAAGAGCAAATTTCTTCCTAAGAATGGTTGGTGAATGAGGTCTGTTGTCTTGGAGTTTTGGGGAAAATAAAATACTATGAAAATGCAATATTAATTCATTTATTCATTTCAAAACCAGTCATGGGCACAAGGAAACGTTCAGGATGTACCCAAAACGGTGCTGGAGAACCTGAAATAGAGCTTTGTTTGGACCCAGCAGAAGTATTTTGGTTGTATTAAGAGATTGGAGTCTGCATTTCACTTGTGTTTTATTGGACTTGGAGCAGTAGGTGCTGTATACGAAGGCAGGCCAAGTTTATTCCAACTGGAAAAGTATTCAAATAATGATATTTTTACATGGATATTATTAAGAAGGCAAAAGGTACAAAAAGGGGGTAAGAGTGGGAGAAGAGGAAAGGGATGGATGAGTGGAAAAATGAACTCTGGCGAGGTGTGAAGCAGGACATGAATTAAGAAGGGAATATTTGATCGTTTACAGCAGGCTGGAGATTCATCTCTCTCTTATGACTCTTAAATTGTAGTTCCGAGGAAATTCATGGTGAGGACGAAACAGACTGCGTCTCAAGGTGAGATGACTAAACGTGAGGGAATATTGTATAATTGCAATGTCACGTTTGTTGGAAGACAGTCTATATAAAGTCATATACAATTTCCATAACCCTCATTTGTGACTCTGCATGACAAAACCAGTCGCTTGTCGTAAATTTTCAAAACTGAGTTATTATGTTCGACCTTCAAAATGATACCTATATCGAATGAATCGGACGACATATGACTGAGATATCAACATTCAAAGGAGTCGGAGAAATGGAGAAATCTGCCTTTGAAGTTGACTATCGACGTAGCACTCACAGACGCTTGGTGCGGTCGCGGCTACGTTTGTATTTACGGTAGCCTACGCTGCATTCACAGCCACACGGATAGCCTACCTGCGTTAGGTTAACTGAACTCGGGAGACGAAGATGGATTCCAGAGAAATATCTTCACGCTAGTCAACCAGTGGATTTACCGTAAATATTGGAGTAGAGCGATCAAAACAGAAGCTTTTACCATTCTGCTGGAATTGAATTCCTCACCTCAAGATAGTCACGTTTTTAGGATGGAAAGGGTAAGTTTTTCAGCGAAATTTATTAACAACAGTACAGTATAGACCTTCCACTGTTTCAAAACACTAAAAACAAAAAATCCAAAATTTTACCCCACGCAACATAAACGGTTCATTTTTCTCGGAAACCTCCGTTGAGACAAGCGACTGGTTTTGCCGTGGAGGGTCACATTCATTCAAGAATTGTTTCATACACAAATTAAATCGGTCCTATGTTAATAAAAATACCAGATTATGCAATAGGTCAGATCTCAAATATTAAATTTAGGTAGATAGATAGACAGACAGACAGACAGACAGACAGACAGACAGACAGATAGACAGACAGACAGACAGATAGATAGATAGATAGATAGATAGATAGATAGATAGACAACTTGTTAATAAACTATTCTTATTCTTATTCTTATTGTTGTTGTTGTAACTTATTAATTCATAAAGATGGCCAAAGTATCTGGAAATGTTTAGAAAAATAAATAAAAGGCAATTTTTAAAAAATTTTAATTGCATGTCAAGGACCACCTGCAATGCCGCCGCGGACCACCGATGCTCAAAAAATGCAACTACCATAGGAACACATGGACCTTCATATTAGCTAGTTATTGTCAGATTCGTCAGGGATCTGGTAAGGATTTGACGAGAAAGGCAGACGTGAGCAAACTTCCAGCGGCTTAGGCGGCTGTGGGAATGCTCTCCGATTCGGACAGGGGTCTGATTGGGACATTCCAACTACCGGCCGCGTGGAGTGGAGTGCGCGTGACAGTTATTCTTTTTTGTTAGACTGCAATTTATCTAAATTATCCAGTTATTAAATTATTACCCATAAACTTGCACTGATTGGCGTTTTAGGCAGAGGCTTTCTTCCTTCTTTTCATGCCTTTCTGTAGCCCATCACAGAGCAGCATCATGCTTGAGAATCGGAGGTAATCACGCTGATTTGAACTCTGCGATTTCTTAATGCAGTGTCATCAGACGCTCGTCGAATGCTAGCAAAGGGGACACAGAGCTTAATAAATCCCACAGTTCAGCACAAAGCTACAAACGTGTCTTCTGCACGTCCTTGTGAACGGTACAAGTCGATCTCTTCAATCAAGCAGCAGCCGGCAGCTAGTCAGCTGGAGTTTGGCTCAATTATGATGAGAAGCATTTCAGAATCAATCAGGCATTTGTTTTGCGCTGCGCCGCCCTTGGTGTAAAGGGTCACTCTCGTTATCGGCGGTGCACGTGATTTCCACCTAATCAAGGCGTTACGGGATTGTGGAGAGGGGAAAAATAAGCATTCTTGCTGTGACCCTGCAAAGGTAGAGTTTAGAGAATCTATTTGCATTTCCAAAGCAATGACGTGAACGAGAACAGAAGTTTACAATGAAAAATTAAAAGGCTGCTTATAAAACCTGTATTCCTCCTAAAACTGAAAACATTTCAGCCATTGTTCTAGTTCTTACATATTGCCACTCCAAGAAATTAAATTATTCATTCCCATGGATATTAAAAAGTAAAACTAAATTGCATAATCTCTGAGGGGCTGCACACAGCTCTCAAAACAGCTGAATTTTCAGCATTAAATATTCACCAATTCTGCAACTTTTATGTCCGGTTGTTTTTACAGAATATCACCTCATGCAGTGGCGTTCTCTGCACATAAAGAAGGAGAGCATACGATGCATCGAAGTGGTTATTGAGTTTTTATGATTTTACGAGTATGAGTATGATGAGTTTTTATGGTAAATACAGTCAAGCACAAGCTCAAATCCCAGACTAATGATGTTGAAACTCGTTTCTAACTTCTCATATAAAAGCATGGACATTGATCAAAACCAATCAGTAGCTTAGGTTCAGGTTTTGATTGATGATCTATATTTCTTTTAGCATAAACAATTATGACGGCCGTTCAGTAAAACAAGGCAAATATGAGCAAAGGTCTCGGAAGCAAGACGTGTGTTGAATAATCTTTGTACGGTGTGTGCGTGTTCTTGTACTTGCTACTTAGTGAGAACCAAAATGAGTTTTTAACCAGCAGCGTGAGGACATTTTTGGGAAGTGAGGACTTTTTTAGTGGTCCTCACTTCTTTAAACTGCTTTTACACAAAAAAATACAAGTTTATTTGCAAAACTAAAAGTGTAGAAGATTAGCTTTTGGTTACTGAGGGCAATGTTAGGGTTATTTTTAGGGTTAGGTGTAGTATTATTTAGATACAGTAATATAGAAGTCAATGGAGGTCCTCACTACTATATAAGTACAAGTGTGTGTCTGTGTGTGTGTGTGTGCGTGTGCGTGTGTGTGTGTGTGTGTGCGTGTGTGTGTGTGTGAGAGCGCATCTGTTTGGGGAGCAGACTGAAGCTAAGCATCAGATGTTCTCACTGTGTTAATGGCACATGGGACCAGTGTTATACAACACACACTGGTGCACGCACACACACACACACACACACACACACTCAGGTTGGGACACACTTCCATCAGGGCATCTGGCTGATACAACACGTTACCTCACGCTGAAGTGATGAAGGCTATCAGACTATGAATAACACCTCGCACGTCTGTGCCTAACACTTAGGTGATGCTAGAATCTCACACTTGTTGCTGCTCTCTCTCACTCACACATTATCACTCTCTTTCACTGACAGACGCACTCTCTCATTGTCTTACTCGTTTGCTTACTCCTCTCTTTCATTAGCTCTCTCACTATATAACTCACTCAATTTCGGACTCATCATCTCACTCTTGCAATTAATCTCACTCTGTCACTCACACAGTCTCACTTATTTGCTTACTCACTCACTCTTTTACTCTCTCACTCTTTCATTATTACTCATTCTCACTCTCATCTCACTCTTGCAGTTAATCTCTCAGCCTTACTCACATTCATTCACTTGCAATCATCACTCGTTTGCATACTCCCTTACTCATTCGGTCACACTCTTTAACTCACTGTCTCACACCTTCACTCGCTCTCTGTACTCACTCTCTCACTATTTCACTCTTGTAATCATTCTCACTCACTCTAACTCTCACTCCTTCACTCATCATCTCACTCATGCAATTAATCTTTTACTCTCACATACTTTCACTCGCTCACTCACACAGTCTCACACAGTCTCACTCTTTTGCTCACTCTCTTACTATCTTACTCTCTCACTACTACTCACTCACTCACTCACTCACTAAATCTCTCTCTCATCTCACTCCTGCAGTTAATCTCTTACTCACATTCACTCACACAATCTTACAAATTTCTCACTCTCACTCCTTTACTTACTCTCTCAAAATCTTACTCTCTCACTCTTTTGTCACTCCTTTACTCACTCTCTCACCATCTCACTTTTACTCATTCTTACTCACTTTCTTTCATCTCACTCTTGCCGTTAATCTCTCACTCTCTTACTCATTTTCACTCCACCACAGAATCACTCATCTACTTATTTTCTCACTCATTCCGTCTCACTATTTTACTCACTCACTCTCATTGATTCAATTATTATCATAAGTATTTGTTTGTTTATTTGTGAAATCTAAGCAAGATGTTTTGTTTCCGAGTTCTGCTCTTGCCGTTTGCCTGCTGGACAGAACTAGGACGCGCTGCTGCTGCAGGAGGACGGAGCCGAACCGGACCACTGCCTGTGATGTGATTCAGGTCAGTAACTCCAGCATGCTATAAACCTCACGCTGTCCTGCTTCTGCACACTCCTGACCAGCACACATAGCTCCGGCCTGAGACACACACATACAGCCGAACGGATTACGAGCTTCCGGAGGCCTGGAGCTGAGGCTGGTCACTTTGTATGACCTGAGCTTGCTCTCTTTCTCTCTCTCACTTCATCTATGTCTCTCTCACTCAGGCTCATCCGTCCCTCATTCTATCCCTCTATCTCTTTCAGTCTCGCTCCCTCTCCTGTTCACTTACTCACAAGCTCACTCCGTCTATGTCTTTGTCACTCAGTCCTCTCACTCTTTCTGTCTCACTCTTTTCTTTTGTCTCTCTATCTTCTCTCATTCTGTCAATCTCTCACTCTTGCTATCTCTCTCTCTGTCTCATTCTATCACTCTTTTAGTCTCTCTCAATCACTAACTCTATGCCTTCTCACTCAGTCCCAATCTCACTCTCACTTTATCTATGTCTCTCGCACTCAGTCTCACTCTTTCTGTCTCTCACTCTCTTCTTTTGTCTCTCTATCTTCTCTCATTCTGTCAATCTCTCACTCTTGCTCTCTCCCTCTCTCTCTCTCTCTCTCTCTCTCACACTTTATCTATGTCTCTCGCACTCAGTCTCACTCTTTCTGTCTCTCACTCTCTTTTGTCTCTCTATCTTCTCTCATTCTGTCAATCTCTCACTCTTGCTCTCTCCCTCTCTCTCACACACTTTATCTATGTCTCTCGCACTCAGTCTCACTCTTTCTGTCTCTCACTCTCTTTTGTCTCTCTATCTTCTCTCATGCTGTCAATCTCTCACTCTTGCTCTCTCTCTCTCTCTCTCTCTCTCTCTCTCTCTCTCTCACACTTTATCTATGTCTCTCGCAGTCAGTCTCACTCTTTCTTTCCCTCAGGCTTTTCCTCGGTCTCTCTGTCTCATTCTATCACACATTCACACTCATTCACACTCTGCCTGTGTCTTTCTCACTCTTTCAGTCTCTCTTCTCTCTCATTCTGTCAATCTCTCACTCTCACTTTCTCACTCTGTCTTATTCTATCACTCTTTAATTCACTCTCTCAACTCCATGCCGTTTTCACTCAGTCTCTTACTCTCCTCTACTTTCTCTCAGTCTTTCTGTCTCTCATTCTACCACTCTCTCTCTTTCAGATTTATTCTCACTTTCTCTATATATTCCACACTCAGTCTCTCTCAAGCTCTCATTCTCTTCCTCTGTCTCGGTATGTCTCACTGAGAGACTCTACGTCTGCTCGTTTCTCGCTCTGTGTCCGTCTTTCTCCATCTTAACCTGTAAGTATAAAAATAATCAAAAAGAGTAATCATATCCAACCAAGACCTGAGACTCACACCGTTTTGCTATTCTTCTCTCTTTCACTAGCGTCCTTTATTTCGGAACAGGAGCTGCATGACCTGAGCCGACACGGTTAAAAACCTTTTTCTTCCACGTCAAGTTTCGTCTCATTATAGGTCACCGTTTCTGTAATTGCAGGCACTAGCACGACCGCACATTCCAGCATTCTTGCCATCATGTGTCTGGATTCTTCCCCAACTTCCTGAGCGCTAAAAATCACTGCCAGCTCTGACAATGGCGGCCGGAAAGCTTTTCATTTATCTGAAGTGGATAAAACCCTAGTTCCCTTTAGAGATCCGCTCCCTAAAAAAAGACAAACCCAAAAACTTCCCGTTCTGTTTCGGGATGCGTTCTGCTGGAAGTGGTTTTCAAAACACAGGGACAGACACTGGGCTTTATGGGCTGTGTGTTGGCCAAATGTGCACATTTAGAATCCTCGGTCTAAGCGCTCTGCTATCACTCAGAAATTCGCTTGCAAAGCCAATCATGTGGTTTTGATCCGGTCTAAAATGGAAGCAGATTCTTTTCTGGGAATTTGTCACTGTAGCTATAAAAATATTAAAGAGAGAAAAAAGAAGAATAAACAACAAGTCTACAAACTGCAACATTCACTTTACTGCCATACATGGCTTCTTTTCTTTCTGTCTCTGTCTACTGTCCGTTGCCTGCCAGTTTTACGGTCTGAGCAATGAATCGGATCGCTGATATTATCGGCCAATATGAGTTCAGATAAGTTTGTAGAATTATTTATAATGGCCCAGCAATTTTACATGGAGAGACGGATGGTGGATCTCTTGACCATGTTATCATGAGTGTTGTCATTGCATGATTTATCCACCAGTGGGCAAAACTGCAATTCCACTCTTGACTTTTTGGTGTTTTTATACAACATTTTCTTCTTTTAAGTATTATTACCAATATTAACTGATTTAAAATTTATGAAGTTAACCACAGCTAGGGCCGGGAGCATTAGTTCAGTCTTAATCCACCAAAAGTTTAACTGCACAAACATTATTCAAATATCTAGAGCCAATTAGCATCAGCAGCATCTGGAGTGAGTCATTAGTTACAGTAAAAACAGTCTCTATTATAAATAATATGACTATTATGAATATTACAGTCAAACCTGACAACTTTCTAACTTTCAGATTGAAAGCATTTTGCCTTACAGATTGTGGTTTTCTCTCAAGTCACAGTCTCTCAATGAGGAAAAAAATGTCCAGTAAAGTTGGAGCTGCAACTGACTCTGGGTTGGACCCATGTTTACAGTGCAGTATTTACTTCAAGGCAGTTTGTTTGCACGTTTCGACTTTAATCATCAGGATTAAATGAAATCTACGGGGCATTTGGGGGGGCGTAACGGTAGGGTGTTTGCCCTGTGATCAGAAGGTCGCAGGTTCGAATCCAGGGCCGGTAAAGTTACCACTGAGGTACTCATGAGCAAGGTACCATCCCCAAGCACTGCTCCCTGGGCGCTTATTAGCTGCCCACTGCTCCTTCACGGATGGGTTAAATGGAGAGGTCACTGTGGTGTGTTCACAAACAAACAAATAATCACTCACTTTAAAAGAGAAAAAGCATTAAATTATGATTTAACTTTTACGGGGCATATGCCATATTTTTGTTTTGCTCAAAGTCAAAGTAAACATTTGTCGCCTGCATTATATAGAAGTATATAGAGAGACAAGACGACATGGCTCCAGTTTCTACTGTACAAAGACCAAATAAGGCATATAGAATAAGCAAATACACACAGACTATAAAATGGAAAAATTCTAAACTAGACATAGAAAAAGAGAATTTAATTACATGCAAATTTTAAACTACAATTTTGGTCCTGAATTATCTTTTTGCGTTGAAGGTGCATATGATCTGTGGCAGTTGAATATGAAAATTCTAAACAGGCAGTCTATTAAATATAGTAACAGCAGTCAAATAGCAGTAATATGCAGAGTAATGTTCAGTAACACGTGCTAGTAATAGTCAAGAGGGGAAATTTTTGAAGTTGTTCACTGAAAGTTAACGACAAAACATGAACAGCAGATGTAATAAAATCTGGAACTGTTTTTAATTTCATTAAATTTACAGAAAGTGGAGAGCGACACGGCGGCGCATTGGTCAGCACTGCCGCCTCACAGTGAGAAGGTCCTGGCTTCGATTCCCGTGTCCCGGGCCTTTCTGTGTGGAGGTGGCACGCTCTCCCCATGTTCATGTGGGTTTTCACCGGATGCTCCGGTTTCCTCCCACAGTCTAAAAGCATGCAGTGGAGGTTAATTGGCGACTCTAAATTGGCCCCGTAAGCTGTGAGTGTGTGTGCCCTGCGGTGTACTGGCGCCTGCTTTGTGCCCGTAGTTCCCGGGATAGGCTCCAGTCTGCCCACTTCGTGACCCCAGGTTGGGATTACACGTTTGGATGATGAGAGTGAGCAACACTAGCTACGGCAAGACCATTCAAAATTTTCAGGTTTTCCGGTTGAATTTCAGTAGATTTTATGAAACTTTAGCTATGTTTTTGCTGATTCTTGTTAAAGTCACTTATTATCTCCTGAAGAAGCTGAACTGAAGGGAGATGCTAAACCACACTAAATGAGAAAACAACTTTAATTCTTCAATAACAGTTTACAATATTTTTGAGGCACTTTGCTTCCATTCCTTCCCCTTTATCCACCTCTTTCTCTCCGTCTGAATTATTTTTGGCCCGTTTCCGATCGTCTTGCAAATCAATACACGCTTTTGCCAACTCCCTTTCCCTCGCCCCCTCATTGTTTGATGCAATAAGCTGAAAAGACGTCCTAGGCTAATAATAAACTCACACACCGGGGGAGGGAAACGGGACGGGGGCAGGCAGCGTCATTTAAAACCTTTCAGGTGTTTGGCAAATCCTCGCGATTGAGATTTTGGCCAGCGACGGCAACTTTTCCACTTAATATTTCCTGGCGCAGAAGCCAAGAAAAATTGGACAATGAGCCGCGAGCGGACGCAGCAGATAGTATTCAGGTGAGAGGGAAAGAGAAGGCGGTAAATCGTGTAGAGTTTCGTCACATCTGGCAACATGTGGGCCTTTACCCATGATGCCACGCGGCTGGCTGTTTATGAGCCAAATCCAAGTAAGAAAAGTTAAATATAGCTCGCGAAGGATCGGATCATTATAGTGCGGTCGGAGCTTATTTACAGTAGATTTGAAACAGCTGCTTTAGTTTTTTGTTGGTAAAAAAGCAACAAACAACGCAAACAAAAGACAACAGTAATGTTCCGATGAACGAGGGGAAGCGTCTGGGGTCGGATCCGAACGGGAACCTCGTAAATGCTGTGTAATTATTTGGCGATTTGGTCTCATCTTCTTCACTCGAAGCCTGTCTGCCTGCTTCTATTAATTCTGATTAGAACCAGAGAAGGGATTGAAGTCTTGTTTTATCCCTTTTTTCTTATTGATTCCATCCTTCCATTATTTATTGTCTGATCTTCTTTAGGGATGTAGAGAACTCAGACTTGGAAGGAGGACGTCTGTTGAGATCATGTTTTTGGAATCAGTGCAAATATTTTTAAAGTAGTGACACGGCCAATGATGAGATGATTAGCAGGTTTCTAAAACACATCTTAACCGAGAGCTGTGGGTAATAAAAGGTGAAATCTGCCTTTTTATACAGTGATCAACTTTATTAGTAGTACATTTCACTAATGATAAAATTCCGTAACTGTAATATGAAAAGAACAAAATGTGACCCGATCTGCCGTAATCGAGTCGGAAGTCTGCGTTCTATTTATTTAGATACGGGCCGATTATGTCGAAAAACATCACAAAAATAGAGTTTGTTCTTTTTTGGAGACCAGATTAATTTTGAAGACCTTTTCTTTCATATAAGACCAAAAAAGAAAAATCAATATTTTTGATGTTTGTCAACATATCGGCCCGTATCTAAATAAATAGAACGCCGACTCCTGACTCATTACGGCAGATCGGGTCACAAATATACTAGAGCCAAAAAATAGTTCAACATTCACGCTAACTCCTACATATTGAAATGACAATGAGCAGAACAACCATCGCAACACACTACAACCCCAAAATCACGTGATTATACTGGTTAATTTCCTCAAAACAACAGCTCTCACTCGCAATCTCTGTGTTCCTGATGGTTTTAGCGCCGCAGGATTAGGGGGCGTCACAAAATTCAGACACTTGCGGGTGACATCCAAGCACAACATCAGCTAGGCTACATATTCTTGTGATATTTTTATTCAACATGTTGCTTTTTTCATGCTTATTATTTACAGAGCTAATTTAAAAGTGAATGTTTCTAAAGAATTCTTGATGCTAGTTTCTGCTAGCTGATGCTAACGTCTCCTGGCATGTCTACTGAAACGCCAATGTCGTGTTAGCGCTAAGAGCTCGCTATAACTATAGAATATAATACACAAACAAGTGAGCAATATTCAGTCCAAATGACCAAATTATGAGTATAATACTTTGTAGCAAAAAGCCATGCTGTATATATGGAAGTTGCTGTGTAAAAAAGCATCTGGTAAATACCTTTAATATTTATAATAAAAGTCAGTGAAAGTGAGTGATTATTTGTCATTGTGAACACACCACACAGTGCACCACAACCAAATGTGACCTCTGCATCTGACCCATCCGTGAAGGAGCAGTGGGCAGCTGACATGGACAGTACCCGGGGAACAGTGCTGGGGGACGGGATTCAAAACAGTTACTTTCCGATCACGAGGCGAATGCCCTGACCGTTACGCTACCAACTGCCCCGTTATAGTGAAGGTATTTATCGGACGTTATAGGGAGCAACTTCCATTTCTCATTTGTAGCAACAATCGTCCTGAAGCAATTTAATTAAAGGCTGAATAAAATAAACCCTGTCAACAAGCAACTAAATGCATTTTTGTTTCTGTTTGCGTTTGAAAAGAGTTTTATTTTTGTTATTTTTATGCTTTTTTTGCTGGCACTTTGCACTATACTGTTGTATGCTTTGTGGCTTTTCGTCCAGACTGACTTCCACTTCCTAATTACAGGACCGGTCATGTCTGGAGCAACTTAGGGTTAAGGACGTTGCTCACTTGTCAGTAAAAGGTGCTTTATAAATACATTTTGAATACATACTTAGCATTTTAGTCCTATTTTTTTAAAACCAACTTTACCACATAAATATCCGGTAACCTGTAAACAGCAGGCTGCTATTTAGTACCGAGCTCATCCCTGATTCATTTACCCCGCATATTGTATCATGTCTGGTTGATGTTTCCATTTTTTCATTTTTATGGGCTTAATCCAAAACGAAAACATCCATCCAACATGAACGAATAAACGAATTAAGTCGTCCTAATTGATTTATTAATTAATTCAATTGAAATTCACCAAGCAACCCACACACACACACACACACACACCCTCTCTTTCTCCCTGCTTCACGATGAACGTTCCGCACCCAAACGGGAGTGGTGCATGACGGAAGATCGGCCACTTTTACCAGCCTCGTAATTAGGCGGCGCTGAAAAAAGAACAACATCTCGTAAACATTTCACGCGTACTAGTAACTAATTAAAATTCTTGGACTAGACATTACAATGCTTCCACAAAAAGGATGAAGTGACTCACTGGCGGCGGTCAGTGGCCTTAAAATAGTGCACGGTGTCAGCGTTAAAGCCGGGAGGAAAGAGTGTAGTGACCTTTGTGATTAATCAATTAAAAAGCTGAATTTCAAGCCTAACTGATTAAAAAAACTCAAAATCACAATTAATAATTAACATCTTAAAGCTAATGTTTTTTAACTGATAGCTTGGAATAAAGCTCTATATTTATGTATTTAGATTAAATATGGATTTTTTAAATTAAACATCAAAATCTGGAATAAAGGTCTGGATTTGATGTATTTAAAATAAATATGCTGCTGATCTGAATTATTTCTAACTTGTGTACACTGGCTATATTTAAAAGGGATATATTTTATTTTTTATGTTTAATTTTTATGTTTTTATTTTTTAATGGCATTTTGGTCTGAAATTTACAGCTCATTTTAAGTTGATGGTAAAGTTTAAATATAGGTGATGGGTTTTAATAAAGTCTGTGAGTATGAATAGAGAAAAAAGCTCAATAAATCTGGCCCACATTGGCACAAGTCTGTGGTCTCCTATGTATTCCACCACTCATGTGGAAACTATGAGCTTGCAGGACGAAGATGGAAGCGTTGGTGGGGGGAATATTTTTCGTTGAGGTCACTCTGGGTGACATCAGGGTTTGGAATAAGGCGCAGCATTTAAGGATTTATTCTAAATATGGAATTTAGGAATTATTTCCAACTTGTGCACAAGCTATATTTAAGTTTTACACATGGTCAAAAACAAAGCTTACATTTTACAAGTCAAACCACATAAAAATCAGTAGAATTAAGCAGGAAGGTTTGAAATAAAGTTTTATTTTATGTTTTAAGACTAAATGTGAAATTATTTCAAACTCATTTGCCATTTTTTTTTACTTTACACAAGTAACAAGGAACTTAATTTGATGTAAAATGCAATTTATTAAATCACTTGAATTATCATCTTTATTTTAATATTTAGAAAAAATCTATGTTGAAATAAAGCTGTGTTTGGACTAAATATGGAATTATCTCTAACTTCTATGCATTACATATACATATATACATATAT
>JAVGVS010000320.1:451015-503876 GCA_032718565.1 Distichodus sexfasciatus | reverse complement strand
CATCGAGAGGAAAAAAGACATTCTAGAGAGGAAAAATACAGTTTGCACGCAATATTATCACAACCACGCACTCGATTCTTAATTTTGTGCTCTCTAATTTCACATTTGCGCTCGCGACTTAGTATGATTTTACCGCAACATAAACTATATCGATATAAACGATATTGTGTAATCCTATATCTCGTATGAAAATATACCGATATATTTTAAAAACTCGATATATCGCCCAGCCCTACTTTCTAAAATAGAAACAGCGAAACACAAGATTCAAAAGCATCTCACATTTTAAAGCAACACTCGTTTTTCAGTCTTCAAACTATATTTCGCAAGATGATTAGATTACCAACTAACCAAAGCGCGACTGAAGCGGCAAGGAAAAGGAAGATGGTAAATGTGCTGTCAGAGAAGGAACAAAGAAAAGGAAGCGGGAGAGCGATAAAGTAAGAGGCCGGACTAGGGTGAATATTGTCCCGGCTGAAAGAGGAGGAGCGATGGTGACCGGCCGCTGTTACTGTTGGACTAGTACATATAAATTCTTTGCTGACCACCTATATCTAGTGCGCTTGAGCTTGCTGTGTGTCAGGCGGTGTTATTAAAGTGATAGTCCTCCGTTTATGTCCGTAAATCAAGTTCTTCAAGTCGTAACCTACAGCAGTTTATCCAGCCGGTAGCTAGCATGCTAGCTAGTTGTGGATAGTTAACATGCTAGTTGTGGCTCTTCTCATTTTGACTTGACAGCATTGAATAATACAAATATGGACAAAAGTGTCTCCTGTGCAACTAGATAACTGCTGACAGTAGAGCATGGGTGTGGTCAGCTGTATTTCTCCAAGTGGCAAACAGCTCCGACGCATCTCTGGCTAATGCGATACTGTTTCTCGTATGTAGGGGGACCCTCCATGTAACAAGCTGTGCTTGTTTTGATGAGACAAGGGTCCAGTCGCGAAGTGAAGCAGTGAATAAAAAGCAAAATAAACAAAAAACGGGGAGTAGGACCCTGGAGCGTACGTTCTGAGTTAAGATTTTTCGTTCTTACGATGATGACGTTGACACAACAAAATTGTAAAAGTTTTAGGATTTGGCCCATACGATACTCTATTGGGGACGGTACCTTGCTTACGACTACGTCAGTGGTACCTTCCGGGAATTGAACCGGCGACCTTCCGATGACGGGGACAACTTCCTAACCTAACCGCTACGCTACCAATGTTGTTATTTCTAATATGCTAATTAGGGTTGCAAAGGGGCGTAAAATCCCTATTAAATTTCCAGAAACTTTCCATAGGAACTTTAGTTGGGGAATTTTGGAAATATTTCAGATTGGAAACTTTCCACTGGAATTATTGGAATTTATGTGAATTAATGAGAATTAACTGGAAATTTCGGATAATTTAAAGAAACTAAGTCATATACAAACATAAACGCCTCGCTTCGGTGTGGCTTTAATCACGTGATAGTGTGGTAGGAAAGGCAGAGGCGCCGCGTGATCAGAAGGTCGCAGAACCGGTGACGGTACCACTGAGGTACTCATGAGCAAGCTACCGTCCTCATGCCCTTGTTAGCTGCCCATTGCTCCTTCATGGATGGGCCAGATGTAGCGGTCACATTTGGTTGTGGTGCACTATGTGGTGTGGTGTGTCCACAACGACAAATAATCACTCACTTAAATGACTTAATTCCCACGGAAAGTTTCCAACTTTCCCGAAATTTTGCAACCCTAATGCTAATTTACCTAAACTGTGTTACGAACATGCCATGGATTATCGCGCCCTTCAACGATCTAGGTGTAAAGCTTAAAGAATATTTTGCTCTTGCCCTTCAAAATCTATCAGTGCGCTCTCGCAGAGTCTAATCCAACATTGATTATCAACACGTGGGAGAGCTCTTAATTTCTGGTTGTGAATTATTAATCGCCACTTCGCTGGCGAAGGAAACACGGCTGCGACATGTAGCCGCCTTTTTGACAGGTTGGCTCACTTTCATCTTAATCAAAGTCAGCCGTTCTCATGCTGAAAGATTTATTGACCTTCCTTCGTGGACTCCCAGAGCGCTCTACAACCAGCATCGCTGTCTCTTTCGGAGTGGTCTCAGAGTCTCCTCCGAATAAACATTACCAATCTTTCTAAGCTGTAATGACGTTTCCCCAGACCTCTTTGCCACCCGAACATGGGTTTACAATGCCTATTCCCTTAACATATGTGACATTCATAAGAACAAGTCTCACTTATACAGCAGAGTGCTATCAACACGTACCTCGCTTTCCCTCCAGAGCGTACACGCTCTACACTTATCTACACATCCGATGAGAAACTGCCTCTGGCTTCCAAGTCCCTTGTATCTTCCCGTTCCTTGTCCAGAATCGGCTCTGGTGGAGGTGATGTATCTGAACGCTTTGAACCCGCATCGTCTTTTAGCCCAGCTCTTTAGTAGCATTATGTTAGGCACTTAACCTATATGCACTTGCCATAAAAACCTTGTCACGTCACAACTCTTGCTACTTGCGTTTTGTGCGATGGCCTGATTTTGACTTTCTTCTTTATTCCAAAGTAAAAATGTAGCCGAAAAGTATTTAAAGAAAAAACCTGATATCGAAGTGCAGCTATTTCTTCCTTCCGTTTTTACGCTTTGTCTTTTATACGACAGCATATTAGGGCCATTGTATATTTAAAAAAATAAAATTGGGTTGGGGAGGGGCGTAAAAATTACGAGAAAAAAGTCAGAAATTCTGAGATTGTCATATATTTGCGTGAAAAAACTCAGGTATTATCTGATATTGTAAAGTCATAGATTTGCGACAATAAAGTCCAAATTTTCGAGATTAAAGACGTAAATTTACCAGAAAAACCTCAGATATTTTCTGATATTGTAAAGTCATAAATTTGCGAGAAAGAAAACTCAGAAATCTTCTGAGATGCAAGTAGTAAATTCACGAGAAGAAAAAGTCGGATATTCTCTGAGTTTAAAGTGGTAAATATACGAGAAAAAACTCACAAATGTACGAGAAAAAAGTCAGTATTCTTTGACATCAGAAAGTCGCAAATTTGCGAGAAAATGTCAGATATTCTCTGAGATTTTAAAGCCACATAAAAGGAGGAAATCACGGAACCACAACGTCTGTGTGAAACTTCGTCACTGGACACTTCACACGGAGGCACACGCTCATGGTGAAGAGGTGATTATGTTTCATTCGTGTATTACGGTAGATCACGTAATAGTCATGCCATGTTCCACCTCTTCACCGTGAGCGTGAGGTATTTTAAGAGAGCTCTGACATTAATGTGCATTCAGAGTCCTGATGGCTTGTGGTATGAAGCTGTTACGCAATCTCGTGGTGGCAGATCGGAGGCTGCGATACCGTTTGCCAGGCGGTAAAAGTGAAAAGAGTCCATGTAGTGGGTGAGAGTGGTCCTTCACTATGTTCCTGGCCCTGTTGTAGCAGCGGGTCTGGAAAATGTCTTTCGGCGGGGGTAGGGGCACACCAATGACCTTCTCAGCTGCTGTCACTATTCGCTGAAGTGTGTTGCAGTCTGAAACTTTACAGTTGCCATACCACACAGTGATGCAGCTGGAGAGAAGACTTTCAATGGTGCTGGTGGAGAATGTCTTTAGGATCGGTGGGGGGAGGCTTGCTCTTTTCAGTCTCCGCAGGAAGTGCAGACGCTGATGAGCCCTCTTGGCTATGGAGGTGGAGTTAAGGGACCAAGAGAGGTCCTCTGTGATGTGAACACTCAGGAACTTGGTGTTTTTCACCCTCTTGACAGCTGCACCGTCAATGGTGAGAGGAGGGTGCGCAGTGCTGGATCTTCTGAAGTCGATGATTATTTCTTTTGTTTTGTCCACGATTAGAGAAAGCTTGTTGCTCTTACACCAGAAAGCCACTCTCTGTGTATGTCGTCGTTCTTGATGAGGCCCACCACAGTCATGTCATCCGCAAACTTAATGATTTGGTTTGAGCTGAGCGCTGCTGTGCAATCGTGGGTCAGTAGCAGTGGGCTGAGCACGCAGCCCTGTGGCGCGCCTGTGCTCAGTGTGATGGTGTTGGAGGTGTTGGATCCGTTCCGGACAGACTGTGGCCTGTTGGTCAGGATCCCGTTCACCAACGGGGTGTTTAGGCCCAGCCCGCTCAGTTTAGGAGACAGTCTCTGAGGGATGATGGTGTTAAATGCTGAGCTAAAGTCGATGAACAGCATCCTCACACAAGAGTCTTTCCTTTCCAGGTGGGTCAGAGACAGGTGAAGTGCAGTGGATATGGCGTCGTCAGTCGACCGGTTGGAGCGGTAGGCAAACTGGAGGGCGTCGAGGGAGCTGGGAAGAGCAGCTTTGATGTGGCCGATGACTAGTCTCTCGAAGCACTTTATGATTACCGGTGTGAGGGCCACGGGACGGTAGTCGTTCAAGCAGGACACCGCTGATTTCTTTGGAATTGGGACAATTGTGCTGGTCTTAAAACACACTGGAACAACAGCCTGCCTCAGGGAAGTGTTGAAAATGTCAGTGAGGATATCGGCCAGCTGGTCCGTGCTCTCCTTTAGTACTCGTCCCGGGATGTTGAATATGTTACAAATGTCATTTGTACCGTATTCAATGTATTCAAATTTGTAACGTAAAAAAAATTATTTTTGATACATTTCACTGCATTTCACTTGAAATTCCGTTAGATGACTCAATGTGAGTAACGTATTCTGAACACTTTGGATTACTTCCACATTGTCTTGATTTATACAACGTTATGAACGTGGCAATCACACCCTTCACATTCCACCCTCTTTCTTCTTTTAACCCTTACAGCCCTGAGAGAATTTGGGCTGTTTTTCTACCTTTGTTTTTAGGCTGATTCTAGCATGTGTGTCGAAGTTAGTTCAGTTCGTCCTGCGCTACTCCAACTCCGTTTGGCATGATGACGTTTCACGTGAGAGTCGTTTGGCATGATGGCGTTCCACATGAGAGCATGATGGCGTGATGGCATTCCACCTCCATAGCCATGATGGCATGATGCCGTTCCACTTGAAAGTCGTTTGGCATGATGGCTTTACATATGAGAGTCTTTTGGCATGATGGCGTTCCACATGAAAGTCGTTTGGCATGATGGCGTTCCACATGAGAGTCGTTTGGAGTACATTATGTTGTTGTTTTTTTGACATGCGAGTGGTTCTGACCTCTGTGACAGTGTCTTGTGCAATGACTCTGTGGTTCTGAGACAAGATTCAATTTGGCTGTGCAGGAGGGAAGGCCTCCAACCCCTGTTTAAATCAATAGGGCCAGCTCATGAATCGCAGACAGAGCGGAGGGCGAAGAGCCCGGGGGGGTGGTTGTGGAATCATTTGAAGTGAACATATGCCTTCAGAACGCTGCGCTACGACGGCTTCTCTTAACGTCTAGACCCTTTAATGGTGTGTATTTTACGTGACAAGGAGGGTAAACATCGGTTCTGTGTACGTGTGAGGTTTTTTATGAATTTTGTGGTTTGTATATCACCCAGCCCTTAACAAAATTACAGTTACATATAACTTTGTTTTCAATCTACATCTTTTATCAAATATATATTCTTGTCTATGCAGTACTTTACCGTAATCTCTGAAATATTTTGATGTGGTTGTTTTCAGGATTTACTTGGGCAGAAATAAATAATGCTGCTGAAAATACTGTATGTATAATTTTCCTGCCAGCTTGTATAGATTTTGCTGGTAATGTGAATTGGTGGCGGTGGTGGTCTCATGGGTAGGATGCTCGCCTCTGGTCTGGTCGGCATTACCACCACTGTATCCATGCGCAAGACCCTTAACCCCGGGTTGCTCCGGGGAGACTGTTCCTGGAATTAGGAAAAACGGAAGTCGCTCTGGATAACAACCAGTGTTGGGGAGTAACGGAATACATGTACCGGCGTTACGTATTTAGAATACGAAATATGAGTAACTGTATTCCGTTACAGTTACCGTTTAAATAGGTGATAATCAGAATACAGTTACTCTGTTGAAATAAATGGATTACATGGCGGTCATTTCCTGTTTCATATGTTAGGCTATCCCCTCTCTATCCCCTCTCTAATTTTGGTAATTCCACGCATTGCCGCGAGAAGCACCCCCGACGCGGGCGCGCACATTTGATGACTTCTGCCTTTATACGAACTACCGTCATTCATAAATATTAACGTTCAGTTCGTTCCTACACTCTGTTAACGCCAATGAGATGAGGGCAAAATTACTCATATTCTTAAAAATAAAAAACCTTACACAAACGTGTAAACAATAACGTTTATATTGTTGAATGTTGAATGTAACTGCATCATATGCAGAGTTAGAAGGGGGTGCATTTCCTGGCAGGGGGCTCTGCCATAAAAAGCACCCCCCTGTAACTTCTTTTCAAGGTGTTCAGTCCAAACAAATTTTGGATGTTATTCTTGTCAGACCATGATGTGTAACTGGTGCAAGTATTATGAGTGTAACAGCATCATATGCAGAGTTAGAAGGGGGTGCATTTCCTGGCAGGTGATCTGTTGCAAAAACCCCCCTTTAAGGTGGTGGTTTAGTCCTGAGATATTATTTTAGGTTATCATATTTTAGATTTTAGATCCAGGCATATTTTTATTTCTTCAAGTGACTTTAGTGAGCAAATGATTTTATTAGCAAGTGTTGTTTATAACAGGCCTCTCTAGATTCAGTTTAATGTTTTCTCAAACAGTGACATTTTTAATGACCCTAAACTTGTGAAAGGTGTTGCTTGATATAACATATGTTTATGTATAACACAAAATGCTACTTCCTACCAGAATAGATACTTGAATTTTAGTCATGATTTCAGTAAGTACAGCATGGCCTTAAACAATAATCCATTACACTAGCCAGGTAAATGTGTGCAGTTTGCGTGGAATTCAATAGCTAGTGGATTGTGCACTTATAATATTGGTAAAATATTTATTTCAAAGCTTTATGAAAAATACGACACATTTCGCCGTTTTTGTTCACTGTTTTTTCTTTTTTATGAAACGTTATTGTTTACAAGTTTGTGTAAGGTTTTTTATTTTTAAGAATATGAGTAATTTTGCCCTCATATCATTGGCGTTAACGTGTGTGTAGGAACGAATTGAACGTTAACGTTTACGGACAGTAGTTCGTATAAAGGCGGAAGTCATGTGATTGCTACATTCATAGTTGTAAAAAGCATGACAATATATTAAGTGATCCGAAGTATTCAGAATACGTTACTCACGTTGAGTAACTTAACGGAATGCGTTACAAACTACATTTTGGGGCATGTATTCTGTCATTTGTAGTGGAATACATTTTAAAAGTAACCTTCCCAACACTGATAACAACGTCTGGTAAATGGCATAAATGTAAATGTTAGGGGTGTAACAATGCATGGATACATCGAGTCACTCATCAACGTTCCCACAGCTTCGAACCAAAGTAAAAACATCGATACATACTGTAACGTCCGTCGTGAAGTAAGTGCCCCTTTATCTATGGAAATACTAAAGCTTGCCTCCATACCGGCTCCTGACCAGTTACAGCTAGCTGACATGCTTCGCCTGAACTGACATTCTTTATCCCTGAAATAGCAGTACGTCAGCTTATGAGTCTGAATAGCGTTGCCTCGCTAACCCAACGCTACCATAATGTAGTCATTTGTAAGACAGACTTTTATTTTGAAATTGCCCATTAGGTTTTATTCTCCGCTTGAACCCTAAACGAAACGTGAGAGGCGCGTTCAAACGTCCAAACAAAAGGTGAGAAGCAGCCAGAAACAAAGTTAGAGAAGAGATTGTGTCTGGAAACTTTTTATTTTTGCTAAACATATATTAGCACTACAGACGCTCAGAACCAAAATGCTGAATGAAACATTCAAATCCACACATAAACCATGAAGTAGCTTTTCAGTGCCGTTTGCTATTTTAGCAACAGAAATAAAAATTATTTTTAAAAGTGTAACATTTACAGAAACCGTTATGGCACGACCTCACACTGCCCATTTTTCATCTGCCTCCCTTTTGACAGCAAACAGCATTGGTAGCAATATAGACTAAATAAAATGCATACATAAAATATGAAATACTCAATATCTCTGCATAACGCAATTTGACTGGGACCCCGTCATCCTGCGTAAGGCAGACGGAAAAATGCTTTTTTCCCAAATAGGAAGAAGCAATGAGTGGCATAGTAGCCAATGTATAATACAGTTAGTTATTAAAGGCAGAATGATGAATTATTTAGAGTCACTAGCAGCGTTGCTCAATGACAAGGTCGCCTCACAAAAGTGGTATGAAAATTTAATATTTGTACATTTCCTGGATCAAGTGAAGTTTCAAACAATCAATTGTTCCTTTACCTGGCGGTAAAAGTCCAAACACATCTCTGTTTCCTGATATTATACATTAAAACTCCTGCAAATTGGGGACGAAAACATAGCTCTTGACTGTTGTGTTGTCTGGCTTTTCTTTATCGAATAGTAACAACTTAATGGAAAGGGAATCTGGTAGGGTTCCCAAAAGAAAATCCATAAAATAAACTTGTATAGCTTTACCAATATTCCAAGAAAATGATTCATCTGAATTCATGTTTCGTTTTCCTTATAAAAATGCTATGCTGCCACCCAGTCCCTTTTCCCCAATCAGATCAGCTTTTATATTCATACCCAAAGGGACTAATGAAACCTTAAGGCAGATGAAATCTGGTAAGCGCAAATCAAACGACTGCATTTGAGGCTTAAGGTTACACTTTTAAGGTTTCAGTTTTGATCTTGATTCACTGTTCCTCAGTCAGTCCTGCTTTCCCTGCTCGTAAAAGCTGAATAGCGAACCCGTCTGCTACAGGAGCTGAGACTAGTGTTCAGGAATAAGTGGGGAGGGGAGGGGGTGGTGTGGATGTGAGCTTAAGGGAGGAAACTAGAACAAAAGTGACTTAAAGCCACACTTTGTAGTTTTTCAGTCTTCAAACTATATTTTACAAGACCATTCTGATGGTACGCCAACTCACAATAGGTTCGATTACATCTGATCATCGCTTGACAGTAGGGCTGGGCGATATGGCATAAAAACAATATCGCAATATTTTTAAGCTATATCACGATACACGATATATATCTCAATACCTTGAAATTTCCTCTAAATCAGCGTTTCCCAATCCCGGTCCTCGCGCCCCACCGCTCTGCACAGATTCGACTTTCCCGACCAACAGCACAGCTGATGCTACTAATCAGCTAGTTAGCAACGTAGGACCAGCGTGCGACAGTGCAGGAAATACGGAAAATGTGCAGAGAGGTGGGGCGCGAGGACCGGGATTGGGAAACGCTGCTCTAAATCACTGTATAAATGATAAATTTGGCCCGATGTTGCATAAAATGACAGCAATATAATGAATTTAGTTTAACATAGTAAATGCATAGTAAATGCTCCTTTTCCTCCGTCATCTTTGGTTTTTCTGTAGCGTGCAGTCAATCACAAAACCAAGAGCCATCGGCCAATAGGATTCGCAGGCAGAAACTGCCAATACCCCGCCCCCAAACTGTCAAAACCCGCCCCTTTCAAAGCGTACGCGTAGAAATATCACGAGCAAAAAAGCCGCTTGTCGTTAATCTACTTTGCGCGCGAGGACATTTAACACATCGAGAGGAAAAAAGACATTCGAGAGAGGAAAAATACAGTTAAAATATCACAACCGCACAGTCGATTCTTAATGTTGTGCTCTCGAGTTTCACATTTGCGCTCGCGACTTTGAAATTTACGCCTGCAAAATTTTTGCTGCAAGCCATTTTGCGCACTCTAGTTTTGGCATTGATGTGACGCCATAGGTGGGGCAGCAAGCAGAGGAGCGAAACACGAAAACGCTACAAAACGCACATGCGCTAGGAGTTTTCTGGATGGGCGGGGGGTACGAGCTGTCTGCTTTGGCGGGGCAGAAAAGCAAAACTCGAAAGCAAAGTACATGCTGTGTGTTTAACAATAACGTTAGGATTTATACTCGATGGTCATGAAATAGTTATTTACTACATTGCACGTGGAACAAGCTGAGATACATCGAGTATAATCGATATATCGCCCACCGCTACTTGACAGCGTCTGTAACACCCAAACTGGCGCTATGAAACTCCAGGTTTGGGTAAGAAACCTCGACGCTAAAAGAACTACAAAATTTGACTGCTTCCTCACGGCACATGTCTCATCCCCCTTCAGAGGGCGAGGCGGGTAAACCAAGTTACCAACTAACCAAACTAAGTCATAGCCCGTTTATGTCCATAAATCAAGTTCTACAGGCTACAGCAGTTTATCCGACCGGTAGCTAACATGCTAGCTAGTTGTGGATAGTTAGCGTGCTAGTTATGGCTCTTCTCATTTTGACTTGAGGGCATTAAATAATACAAATATGGACGAACGCATCTCATATGTAAATGTAAATGGATAACTGCTGACAGTGATAACCGGTGTATTCGCATGTGCTATGCGTTCACGCTCTGCATGACAATATATTTCCCCAATCAGATGGCGCCCTAGTGCCCTAAATGTCCGCCCCCTATGCAAATGTCGTAATACCTCAGATTACATCGTTTCGACATGCGTTTTTTGTTGGGTTTTTTTTGCATTACTAATTCTAAAATAATATTTAAGTTCTATAAAAGTTTGATTCAGACTTTATTCACCTTTTAAAAAACAAAAGTGTGAATAGCCAATAAAAAGCTCCGTTGCGAGGGGCAAGAACGTGGCATTAGTTAGTCTACTCATTACCCGGGGTCTATGTTTGCGGGAAGCCCAAAGCAGAAAGACATTAACACCGTACACTTACGTATTTGTTGTTTTAGTATCACGAGTCGTCATATCATTTCCTGATATGTGGGGGTTGGTGGCCTAGTGGTAGGACACTCGCCTTGGGACTAAGAGATTGTGGGTTCGAATCCGACCTCATTGGGTCCCTGAGCAAGACCCTCAACCCTAAGTTGCTCTCAGGGGAGCTGTCCCTGAAATTAGGAAATGTAAGTCGCTCTGGATAAGAGCGTCTGCTAAATGCTGTAAATGTAAATGATATCGTGCAGCCCTAATTTGGAGTTTGAGTCCCAGGAAGCAGTGTTGGGCCCCTGAGCAAGACGCTTAACCAGTGAGACTGTGCCTGTAATCAGGAAATGAAAGTTGCTCTGGAAAGTGTAAATCTACATTATGTAGCGCAGAATCACAGGTGTGTAACTTCTTGGCGACCTCCAGACTCCCTCCTCATCGCACAAAGCTTGTGTGGACAGCCACGTGGGAGAAAAGTCTGGCCAAGAAACTTGGGAGAGAGTCTGATCTGCTGTACTGCTTACTTTTCCCCACTGTGCTGTTTTTTAAGGTGACAACAGGGAGGCTGGTGATGCTAAGTTGCTAAGTTTAGAGGCTTAGATTAGTTGTAGTGTGTGTGTATGTGTGTGTGTGTGTGCGGTCGAGGGGGAATCTTATCCATAGCTGAGCCGGCTGGGAATGCCACAGTGCGGTGTATGTGTGTTGTGCCGAGGAGAGCATCTGTTTACCACATACTGAGGAACTCAGCTTATGCAAACCTCTCTGGGCACCTTTGAAGAGATGAAATGCAAACATACATATTTATCGTCGGGACTCGGCAGACCGGAGAGGTGTCAATTACATTGCTCGGATGATCCCCGGTTGGGGAGATTGCACAGTTCTGGCAGAAAGAGAGAATTTCACCCTTCTCTTTGGGCGTTGTCCATGCTTAATACGTTGAGGTTTTAGATCGGGCTGCCCACTAACAGCTGTCATCTGTTCATCTGACTATTTTAGCCAAACGTTGAACTACACACCTTCTTATCCTATACAGCAGGGGTTTTCAACCGGTGCTCCGCGGCTCCCTGGTGGTCCGTGGCGGCAATGCGGGTGGTCCGGGACATGCAATGTAGTTTCGCTGCTGAAATCACAAATTATTAGTAGGTTTATTTTTTAAGATGATATTGAAATATTGGGCATCTTTATGAATAATGAATGTAATGCAAATATCGGAAAAATAATGGAATTACACACACACACACACACACACACACACACACACACAGTGGACCGCAGATGGTCTGAATGGTGGTCCCTGGGACAGAAACAGTAAGGCCTCGTTCACACAGACGTCTGAACCAGGCGTTTTTCTGGCGTTCGTGGCGCAAGGTGAGCGCCGACTGTTTTTCTGCTCATTGGAGCAAATCAAAGCGTCCACACGGGCGTTCAGCACCGGCGTTCGGCCGGCTGCGTGTCCAACATTTTCTTGGCATCAAAATCCCGACGAACGCGAGGAAAACGACGCTATTGCGGACGCCAGTGAAACGCCAATCGAACGCAACTACAAAACGCAGCAAAAATGCGTATGCCGTTCAGAGGGCGTTCATTTCGAACGTCCGTGTGGACGAGGCCTAAGAGAAATATATTATTTATTACCATTTTTTTAATTGATTTTTTAAAGAATTGAGTGTGTCCAGAATGAACATTTTCAAACTTTTTGTGGTTTTTTTAAAAGAATTTATCCAATTACTAGACGAAAAAAATCGATAGAATTACGAAAAGAATCGAGACCCTTTTAAACTGGGTGATGATATCAAGTTGCTGCTTTGATTCTGGTCAAAAACTGCATAAAAACTGGCTTGAAAGGACGAATAAGTAAGATGGTGACCTGCCAAAAAAATCTGCCTGTCAAGGGCCTTTTAAAAAATTATTATTAGGGATGTAGAGGTGGCACCATGGAAACGATTAAGAGCTGCACGACCAGATCCTTGCTCAAAAATGGCTTGCCTCAACGTTCTTACCCACCATTTATCCCAGCCAGAAGCGAGGCAGGAAACCAATAAGAGGGTGGAACGTTTTAGTCGGCGTAGATTGAGGGGCAACAAAAGCTTGCTGACAGAACTATATTGCAATTCCGGTCCGGGCTGTCTTCCTTTCGGGTGGGGGGGGTGGCAGTCGCAGAAAATCAGGCAGCAGGCGAGCTTACGCGAAACTCCCATCTATCACACTTTAAATAAACCGCCCGCCTCAAGCTGCCCAACAATATGGCTGAGACTAGCGAGGATTACGGCAGATCTCTCGTCTCCTCTCAGTCGCGCTGCCGTCATCGTGATGGAAGGGAACAGGAGTGCGAAGATCTGCTCGCCCCGTCTTTTCATCAGCAGGACCTCCCTGCTGTTCGGGGGGGCTAATTACCTGCTGGAGGACTCCGGCGCCGGTGTGCGGGTCGTAGCCTGGACTTCCGCTATATTAATAAGTGATGCTGTCGAGGTGGAATGCGCCCTCAGGACTTCAGCCACTGTGATGCTTGCGGGAGTTGTGCGACACTGCGGAGGACTGTGGGAACCGTTTCTTCCAAGTACAATCACTGCTCAATGCTATCTGTCTTTCCTGTTGTGCCACAGACCATCCGTCAGCTGTTTTATTTACCTGTTTTTCTTCCCTGACCACAAGACCTGGTCTTATCTGACCCTGATAGAACGCAGGAGGCGGGCACTGATACTGTCTATTGGTTCACAAATCCAGTCTGAAACAAAATGCATTGGTTTGCAGTTCTAGTAAGTGAAAGGGAGTGATTATTAGCCATTGTGAACACACCACAGCACAAAGTGCACCATGACAACCCTTCCCTGAGGGAGCAGTGGGCAGCTTGGGGGACGGTATCTTGCTCATGAGTACCTCAGTGATACCTGGGATTCGACCCGGCGACCTTCCGATCACAGGGCAGACACCCTAACCGTTACGATATCAAATGCCCCATGCTATCAACTGCGTGACAGTAACAGGAATTACAATTTAAGTGGAAAACATTTCATGCGGCAAACAAATTGAATAAAATCGATAAATTGAACATTTTACCTTGATTTGCTTTCTTTCTTGAGGTTTTCTGTGTATTTTTTATGTCCTCATAGTTGACTAACAAGGTTTGTACAGTAAAAATGAGTCCAAATGGGCTCAAAAATGTTCAATTTTATAATGTTAGAAAGTAATCAATAGGACAGAAGGACTATTTAAAAAAGTTCTTTATCAAAAAAATAATTCTATCTTCTGATGGAGCTGGAAAAAAAATCTGATCAATTGAAAATGAAGAAATCCTCAAGTTTTGGGTAGTTTTGAGTCAGTTCGGTCTCATTTTGGCCTATAAAATGAGCTGCTCGGGGCATTTCTGGGAGAGAACTACATTTCCAACAATCCCACTTGAGCTGTGTCACGTCACAATAAAGCGACTGGCGCGCTTCGAGAATAAACGCTGAAAATCCTCAATTAACGGCTGTAAATGTCGGTCGTTGTGGTTCGTTATCAGCTAAAATATGAGTTTAGTCTGTAATAAAGGGGGAGATTTGACTCAACTGGAGCGTTTTAGCGAGTGGCTCACTTGTGTTTTTTGAGCACGGAATATCTCACGAATACTTACACGTACAGAGGGATCGGGTCTTGCCTTGATCGCGGAACTGAAAACGCCCGGGAAGAAGAGCCCGGGTGAAACACAAGCGGAGCGTGCTCTAGCAGGTGAAGAGAATTAAACCAAGCTTCCTTTCTAGAAAGGAAAGGTCATTTTTTGTAATCGAGTTATTCGAGTTATTAATATTCGTATCAGCCCTAGAAACCTACTGGACGTTGGAGCTAAGATAACGTTAATGGCCCAAAAACCGTGATACGTACCAAACCGTGCATCCCTAATATATTTGTGACTCTGCACGGCAAAACCAGTCGCTTGTCGCAACGGAGGTTTCCGTGAAAAACGAGCGTTTATGTTGCGTGGGGTAAAATTTTGGATTTTTTGTTTTTAGTGTTTTGAAACAGCGGAAGGTCTATAATGTACTGTTGTGAATAAATTTCGCTGAAAAACTTACCCTTTCCATCCTAAAAACGTGACTTTCTTGAGGTGAGGAATTCAATTCCAGCAGAATGTTCAAAGTTTCTGTTTTGACCGCTCTACTTCAATATTTACGGTAAATCCACTCGTTGACTAGCGTGAAGATATTTCTCCGGAATCCATCTTCGTCTCCCGAGTTCAGTTAACCTAACGCAGGTAGGCTATCGTGTGGCTGTGAATGCAACCGTAAATGCAAACGTAGCCGCGACCGCACCGAGCGTCTGTGAGTGCTACGTCGATAGTCAACTTCAAAGGCAGATTTCTCCGTTTCTCACTTGCCGTGACAGGAGAAACCCGACTCCTTTGAATGTTGATATCTCAGTCATATGTCGTCCAATTCAGTTGATATAGGTATCGTTTTGAAAGGTGATTTATGCCCTTTCATGTAAACATAATAACTCAATTTTGAAAATTAGCGACAAGCGACTGATTTTGCCGTGCAGAGTCACATTTATGGTACAGTAAATATCCAACCAGGAAAGTTTCTGTGGTCAAAAATTGACTTGTAATGTAGTGCCTTTAACTGTATACCAGGGTGTATGTACAGGATCGGTGTTCCCAATAAAGTGTTAGGTTGGGGTAGATGAAGGTGGGTTGTCAGTCAGACAAAAAGGTGAGTGGTTACTTGCTGGAAACTAATAAAAAGTTCCCTCTTCCCCCCCTCTCTTTGTTGTGTTAAAGCTTAATGGAATTTCTTCTCTGCTATTCTGTCCTAGATGGCATTCGGCCATGGTTCCTTTCTTTAGATGTCAGCTCTTCTCATGTTTCACACGGTTCTCTTGTTCCGCTCCGCATTTAAATGTGAGCAGTCCATGTGATGCCACGTTCAGGTCTGTTTACCGCTGTCCGTGGTCCGAATGATGAATGAATGAATGAGTATAACCAGTCGTCCACTGCTGGGTGATTCGTGGCAGCATTGCAGGTGGCCCTGGAATTCACTTTTTTAATTCTTTCATTTGATTTATTTTTCCAAAAAAACACATCCAGATGTTTGGGGAATCTTTATGAAATACTCCCCCAAATCCTCCCGCCGCCACCCGACCCACTCAGGCCGTCGGACAGAAGCGGCTTCTCATCGCTCAGCCGTAATTCAGCGGCGGCGTCGAGGTCAGTCTTCTCAGAGCCAGACGTGGCTGTCGCCAGCACGTCATTTAAGGCACTCAGACTCGGTATTAGTTCAAACCCGGAATTGATTGTTAATTTCCCTTTTTATAGTTCTCCTTCGTGCACAGTATGTTCTTTTTTTTTTTTTTTTTTTTTAAGTGAACCCCCTCCGTTTTAAAAGGTAAGTTGATGAATGCGTGCCTACGGAAAAGCTCCAAGGTCCTAATGCAATCAGTTTCCTGATGCATTTTGCAATGTTGGAATTTGTCTGATCAGACGGGATGAAGGACGGCGGCGCCTTTTTCCACATGCGCATTCCAATTTTAATGCCGAAGAACGGGCTCCTCTTGCGACGCAAACGCGAGAACTTCTAAGCTTTTACCTCTAATCAGCACCCTGACCAGAAATATATTATAGCTGGATTGTTGGGGGAGCAGGCAGACTTCACTTTCTTTGCTAGTTATTCAGTTTTCCATTAGCGTCTGCAGGCAGTTTCAGAACACGGCTTACGGCGGAGTGAGAGCGGCATCCCAAATGAACTCGCCAAATTGCACTTTAGCGTTCGTTGAAAACAAATAAACGTTAAATCCGCCGTTAAATATTTCCAGCCGGGGGAAGGACGCGCGAGTCGAATCTGTAACCCGGTTTGGCACAGTTCCGTGGAGTGGCCGGCGCAACAGATGCAGGAAGGATCTTGGTTGCTCCTTCTGGTTGCCGCTCGTGTCCGGATGGTGAGGTCAGTAAGACACGGCGATGACCACGAGAAAGTAAACAAAACATGACTCATGAAAAAGTCAATTTGAGCCAATTAGTGCAGTCTCCCTCCATTTTGGCCACGTTGGGATTACAATTAGAATGGCAAATGAGGTAGCAGATGTTGCGGAAGGCCGTCAGATGTTTCAGGAATATTGGGGTTATGGGCCAGTCAGCGTCCCTGCTGTGGTCATCTAGTGGGCAACAACTGTCTGAGCTGTGTGGTTCATGCTGGGGTGAACGGATATACGGTATGAACTGTTACTGAGCAATAAAGACGTAACGTTTACTCTCAATCCAGTGCAAGAACATCATGGTGACAGTTTACAAAAAAGGTACCCCTGAGGTACTCATAAGAAAGGTACCGTCCCCAAGCACTGCTCCCCGGACGCTGGCCATGTCAGCTGCCCACTGCTCCTTCACGGATGGGTCAAATGCAGTGGTATAAACGCACTACGTATACCTTCCCATTTGTTACAGACAAAACCCTTTTTTGCTGATTAAGTGAGTGATTATTTGTCATTGTGAACACACCACAGTAGGCGTGTGCGATATACATCGTTTACGTTTTAACGATGTGCAAGATGAAATTATCGAGTACGTAACTCGCTTAAAAAAACCCCAAAAAACAAAACACAAGCACGCAGTTCAGACCACTGCGCACGCGCACAGCGAGTTGCGTAGGCGTGCTCGTTCGGCACGTTCAAAATGAGTGAACAAACGGCAGATGACAAAACAGCCTCGCAGTGTACGTCGTGAGAGTTAATTGCCAGACGTGGTTCGTTCTCACTCGCGTGGCAGTGGTTTGCTTTTGAAAAGACTGACGTTGCTCAAAAGACGGCAATCTGTAAACTGCGGCAAATGGGTTGCCGTTAAAGACCGCTCGACAACTAACTTGTTTTGCCATTTGCGAATAGATCGCCGCACAGAATACAAAGAATACGACAAGCTTAAGGAGTCGACTGTCCAGGACAAGTCTAAATTACCCAAGGTACAAGCACAACACCACACTCAGCAAACTTTAGCGGTCTCATTCTGCAAGAAAGGTGCCTTACGGAAGTTAGTCATTTCTTTAATAGGGTTAGTTTGTGTAAAACGTGTTCACAAATGCTACTTCTGCAGTATTCGATGGATGTTTATATGTTGACAGTACGTTAGATTTGTGTTCTTGCTTGCATGCTGCACAGTTCAGTTCGTAGCTCGTAATTGTGATGTTCAGCTATTTTATTCCCTGCTCATTTATAGCTTGTTTACATAAATAGTAGGCGCTCTCATTATAATAGTTTTGTTGGTCTCAGTGCAAAAGTTTGTGTACATCCTGTAGGCCGCTGTTCAGTTATGTACTATAAAACATACTGTAAAAAGTTGACTGGTGAATTTAATGTTTTTGTCTTACCTCAGTTTTAATTAAATAAATAAGACCTGTTTCATTAAGTTACGATTCATTTTCTACGACCAAGACGAAGCTAGATCTTAATACGACTTACAAACACGTTTAAAGGCAGCGAAATGTCATGGAATTATCGTTATCGCCAAAGTCCCAGAAAATATCGAGATATTTTTTTTGGTAATGTCGCACACCCCTACACCACAGCACAACACAGCACACAGTGCACCACAACCAAATGTGACCTCTGTATTTCCCCCATCCGTGAGGAAGCAGTGGGCAGCTAACAAGCGCCCGGGGAGCAGTGCTTGGGGACGGTACCTTGCTCATGAGTACCTCAGTGGTAACTTTACCGGCCCTGGATTCCAACCTGCGACCTTCTGATCACGGGGCGAACACCCTACCGTCACGCCACCAACTGCCCCAATAAACAACACCAACAACCAGTGTTCTACTCACAATACAGACGTTTACTTGATATTTTCAGTGATTATTCCCACACGTGCCCACCGCATTATTGTGACGCGATTATATGTGGAACGCCGTCACGCGCAAAAATGTTATTCCCTCCCGGAGTCCAAATTGGCGAAAAATGGCCAAAATTTCTTCATTTTACTGTTAATCTGATTTTTGTCTCCATTCTATAATGTTAGAGAGTTAAAAATGAATATAGAAAAATAAAAAACAAACAGTGTGGTTAATTAAAAAAAATGCTGGAAGTGAAATAATCGATTAATCGGAAAAAAATAATCGGGGGATTAATCCATTAACAAAATAATCGTTAGTTCGCAGCCTTAAGTGTATGTTCATTTGAATATATCAGGACGTTAACAAAACATGCTAGTAATCAAGACCATGCTGATCAATAATCGGCTTGTTGTCTTTGACGTGCCTCGATTGTTTCCGCTCGTAACGTGCGTTCGTGCCACGTTTTGATGTGATTTACCAGCAGGTAGAGCGGATCGATTTGTTTCGCAGGACCGAGGCCATGTGTCACAAATGTCACACCCATTATTGACTTAATCACTGAAACAGCAAAGAATTGGCCAAGGACGAGCATTTCAGTGCCACCGCCGCAGTGTACATGTATCAGAGGCTTCACGTTACCAGCGCACAAATTGGGTGAGAAATGGGTGTGACATTTGGGGCCGCGCTAAATTGTGTGTTGTCTCTCTTTCCCTCTCTGCATCTCTCTATCTCTCTCTCTCTCTGTGGACGGTGGAGCTGAGCGCTCTGCGGCCTTCAGAATAATCTGGTCCCAAGTGGCTGACTGGCCTTCAGCAGAGACGGGT
This sequence comes from Distichodus sexfasciatus, assembly GCA_032718565.1. NCBI lineage: Eukaryota > Metazoa > Chordata > Actinopteri > Characiformes > Distichodontidae > Distichodus > Distichodus sexfasciatus. Next base: position 484,503 of record JAVGVS010000320.1, on the reverse strand, counting down.
ACAAACTCTCCCCTCTTGCATTCTTCCTTTCTCTGTCCCTTGTGTTTCTTCTTAGGCGGTGTTGTGAATCGTTCAGGATGCCAATAAATAAAACATACACGTTATATTATAGCTAAAACACTAGAGTTCAGTCAAATCTCCCCCTTTATTACAGACTAAACCCGCATTTTAGCTGATGACTAACCACAACAACCAGCGTCCCACTCACAATACAGCCGTTTATTGAGATTTCCAGCGTTTATTCCGGAACGTGTGTCCGTCGCTTTATTGTCCCTAAAATTCAATTTTGTCTCAAAACAAGAGTTTAAAAGTAGAATCCACTTTCTGAAAGTAACTGTGTTCTTGTGTTTGTTATTTGGATGTTTATTTGTGCTAATGAAAAATTTTTTTTGTTTTGGACGTATATTCTGACGTATATTCAGGTGACTCGTAACATTTTGATTTTGAATTTGAGTGAAAAACATAAAAGCCAAGAGAAGGGCTTTTAATTTGTAGTGTTTCTCATCTATGGCTTGTAAGCTGGGAGTGTTTTCAAGAACAAAAGGAAGTATGAAGCTTGTTTATATTTAGCCGTTAATAAGAATAACTATGTTACAACGGCTTCTTAACTACAGTAACAGTTCATTCGTAACTACGTAACTACCGCAGGAAGTTGCATCTCCTTCTCTATATATGAAGCAAGGAATAACATAATGGAAGTGGGGTTGCTTTCCAGAACAGCTCTGTCCAAGCTCGTGGGAATAAAGTCGTAAGCACACTTGCGAAAAGAAGATTAATGGTTCATCCCGTAAGCCCAATTGCAGTCTGTTTCTGGGAGGAGGAGGAGAAACGAGGAAGATGGGGAGGGAGGGAAAAAAAAAGGCGTTTGTGCTTTCCCACTAATCTGTTCAGTTCATTTCTAATGGTGAACGATGGCCGATGCGGGCGAGAATTTTGATTTATTGGTCAGGGCTTATTTATCCAGACGCGTTCGCAAACATTTTCACCTTTACGGTAATGCTGCCAAGTCCCTGGCCCATCACGGTCTGATGCATGAGTCAAACGCACATCATTAAAGGTATGAACGCAAGGATGTTGACGCTTCTCGGTGCGATCCGCCTGTGCAGCGAGGGCTCTAAAGACAATACTGTTACGTGCTAATGAGCAGCAGAGAGCAATTGCAAAGGAAGATGGATGAGAATTGGATATTAAAAGGATTTAACAGAACTTTATTAAAGACAAATAAAATCAAGTCGTCGCCTTCTTTCGGACCATCGCCGGTGATCCCTAAGTGCCTTTCCTGCCTTGATATGGCCTTGTGGACCAAAGTGAAGACGCTGGATTTCATAGGTACGTGTAAACGAGTAAAAACGCAGTTTTCTTAAAACCATGACGTCATGGACGTCACTAGGATTAAAAGACTTTGTAGAAAATGTACATCGGAAGAGCACAGACGCAGACACAGACCAGCTTCTGTGCAGGCTCGATGTCTGTGGCCCGCATCACCATTCTGTTTGATTGTGTTTCAGGTGAACGCTACTCTTCTGTCGTTATCAAACCCTCTCCTTGTCGCGTGTGCCCCTCATCCCGCCGGGCAGCTACTGACAACTTAATACACCTCCCGAGCGGCTCGCCGCGACGACTCCTTCACCGGACGTCCGTCTGAAGCCAGGCAGCCTCTGGTTCACCTCGCATCCGCGATGAGTTTGCTCCCGCCGCCCACCTCGGCGCTCGTAATCTCCTGCAAATCCCAGCGCTGTCCTGGACGTGTCAGGTCGTCATAATCTGCTCCGTGCCATTCCACCGTCGGGAGACGGGAGTCTCCGCGTCCCTCAAGTGCATCCAGCTTTTATGCGTGTCCTGTATCCACACGTACATACCGGGGACCATATTAAATCACCGACAGCCGTCTGGGGTTTACCGAGTGTTCCCCCCAAATTGAAAACTTCTTGTAGATGCAGAGTTGTTTTGGGGCAGAGAAAGTGATGCGTTAGATCTGCAGCGGGTCTGAAGACCTACAAGAAGTTCAGGAGAAAGTAAATCGAATTCCGTAGGCATACAGCCGACGCGAAACATCTTTTTTTTGGCTGGATTGAAGCGAGTTCTTGGAAGACGCAGGCCATTAGTGTGAGTGAATAAGTGAGAGCGCGAGTGAAAGAGAGACGCCCACTTAGTGACCAGCAAAGAATTTAACTGTTTTTATGACCGATTTTTATTTTGGCTTAGTGTTCAAAAGCTATTTTAAGCTATTTTGCCCTCTTCAGAAGAGGCCAGACTATGTGGCAGTGACTTCGTCTGGCTTTACAGGGTGCTAAAATGTGGGTGTGTTTGTTCCTTGCTGATTGAGATGCTCCCGGGCTCGACGTCTGAGCGATACGTATTAAGGAGTGCTTGGTGAAAGCTGAGGGGAGGTGTGAACATACTGTGTGAGGGACACAGAGAGCTTAGACAGTGGCTGTGGAGGCTTTTTCCCAGGGGACGTGCAGAGCACAACCCGAACTTTGCAATCTGTTTGTTGAGAGAGGGCGCGTGCCTGCGTGTGTGCGAGTAGAGCTTGCGGTCCTGACACGAAGAGACAAGCAGAGTGAGATGATGTTCTCCAGGCTCAGCAGAGGGAGTGATGCTCATTTCAGGCCTTTAGTTTGAGTGAAGGCAGGTGGAAATGGTCTTCGTCCAGCAAGTATGATCTCTACGCGGACCCTTCTTTAGAGTTGTTGGGGCGTGGTCGCCGATGTGCTGAACTAGGCCAGGAAAGCTGGAGAAACAGAGACACCTAGTGGAGAGTCTGCTGTACTGCAGCGTCACACTACATAAACGTTTTACCGTATTCTTATACAATTACGTATCTAAGCCATTTTCTCTTCTTACAGACTCAGAAACTATACATATTTTCTGCATTTAAAGTTGATCCTATATGCAGGTAGCTAATGTGAAGTACTAAAATTGCCAGCCCTCAAGCCTTACGGCAAAGTGAGTGATTATTTGTCATTGTGAACGCACCACAGCACAGCACGCAGTGCACCACGACCAAATGTGACCTTAACGCATTTGACCCATCCGTGAAGGAGCAGTGGGCAGCTAACATAGCTTGGGGACGGTACCTCAGCGATACCTTTACCGGTCTGGGATTATAACCGGCGACTTCCTGGTCACGGGGCGAACGCCCAAACCGTTACGCTGCCAACTGCCTCTAATGTAACGAAATAAAGAACTATCTATTTATTCGACTAAATATTGTTTGGTTAAACAAATTCTTCAGCTTATTCTGTGTAACAGCTGTTAAAATTGTGTTTATATTCGTTAGGCACAAGCTATAATTAATTAGAGATACGAACTTGCTAGTGCAAAATAGTTTAGTTTATAAACGATTCATTTTGAGCATTATGTACAAACTAAACTGTAGCAACGCAGTCAGATTTAATAACGTTATCGTGTAACATCTTTCAAAATCTTGTGAAAACAGCCACATTTTTTTGACGTCTCAATATGCTTTTACAGAGTGTCGTCTGTAAAGTTTTGGTTCGGAGACATTTTGTATGCAGCATGTTGGAAATGTCTCTTGTTACATGGTGTCAGCCCCCCCTTAATACTGCACACTCAGCACATGTCAGGCAGACAGCATCACCTGTGTGCTAAACCACAAGTGCCTTGTTTTGAGCAAATCTTATGCAGGTTCTGAAAGTGTGATTCCCTTTAGTGACATTTGGTCTGTTATTAAGACTCTGGACGATTACTGGAGCAAGCAACAGCCGGAAGATTCCTGCCTCTACCCTCAAGGCAGTCACCAAGGAGAGACTGTATAAAGAATTGAGAAGCCTCCGATGAGCAAAATAACTTGCTTTTTTCCTGTTAATTTCTCTCTAACATTATAACATCTGATTAATGGAACATTGAGAAATACTGAAGATTTTGGTCTCATTTTGGTCTTTCTAGGAGAGAACTCCATTTCCCACAATCCCCCGCGCACCACTCGGAGCCGCGTCACAATGCAGTAATGGACGCACGTTCCGGAATAAACGCTCTTTCTACTCGGCCTTTTTTCATGTCACGGCCACAAAACTCGAGCAGTCACATGAGCATTTTCTTGTGGAAATGAATCTCTTGTTTGTTTTTGGATTCTTTTCCCTTTTGATTACTGCCCTGCCCTGTTTTCGTCCTGCGCGACCGCGCAAGTGAATTCTCCGTTGAGGCACGGCTCAATTATCCCAAGCTAAATAGCCAGGGGATGGTTTACCTTTGGCGGCCGTACATGATGTTTCATGCGGCCTGAGCATGAATTGCACGTGAACCGCAGCATAGATAATAATTAAAACTCCAGAACACAGAGAGAGGGCGGTACAGAGAGAGAGAGATGGGGGGGAGGCGGGAGGTGGAGGGGGGAGAGGAGGCGGGGGAGAGGGGCCGACTGCACTGCAGGATAGAATGCAGGGTGGCCGTGTGGGAAATAAGTGCGGTTATTTCCCCACGCTCCTCAGAGCCGGGGCTTTAACAAGCCGCATATAAAAGGCATGCCGGGGTGGGCGGGGGCAGCTGTTAGCCAGTCGGCGTAGCGGGATGCCCTCGGGGCGCGGGAACTTGTTAATTGAGATCTCGATCCTCCCGAGGTTGGACGAACAGAGCTTCAAACTCCATTTATTTATCGGATATTTTCATTAGCTTCAGCAGGCCGCACTAGCAGGCCCACGCTCTCTTCCGCCACCACGTCCCACTTCCCAGGCGGGAACCATGTGGGTGCGTCCGACGATGTACAGTTAGAATCTCCGAACTTTGCCTTCACTTCTCCTGTTCCTGTTTATGTCCGCGCTTTTTCAACCTCCTCCATTTTTCTGACACTGAAAACAGGATAATGATGAATCGCCCCCACTTGGGTGGAAGTATCTGGGTGCCATCAGCCGCTCCGTAACGCAATTAACGCCACATGATGATTTAGGGAAGCTTGAGAGCGCAATTAGAGCAGACGTGTTAAGTCAGCACAACAAGGCTTGAGCTTTTCCTGTATAATGGAGAAGTGAATTTTAACATTAGCCAGACAGAGCCTTGATGTTTGTTTTTGTTTTTTTCTCCTCTCCCGCCGAGCAACATAACACACCTACTGCTGTATCAAGTGAGTTAAAAGTGGCTCCGAGGAAAGGTCCGCGGCAAAACAAACACCGTTTTTCAGGCTTAATGAGTATAATCAATCTTTTGCATCCTCCTGGCCTTTCTGTACAGGTAAAACTTTTTTTTTTAAGGATAATACATACGAGACCGAGACCAACTTTACACTACATTTTGTGGAAATCAAGCCACTAAATATGACTAAATATTGACATTAGTAATAGTGAGAAATGCTGTGAATTATACATTACACTTCGTCTGCCCGCCCATCTCACACACACACACGTACACACACTAAATTAACCATGATACAAAGCCTAATAAGATCAGACATGCATCTGTAAATTAATTAAAGCACTTCTCCTTTGTGTGCTGGCGACCACACCATTGTCAGCTACCATTAGCTCAGTGAATTAGTTGTGGGCCCCAGAGAGAGCTGCTCTTCCTCTTTAATTTAGAGCGATTCAGGAGACACTGCTGCCACACAACGTGATATATAGTACAAGATTATTCAAGGATAATATGCGAAGACTAGTAGCTGTTTCGTGTTACAAATTTGTGAGCAGTGTCTTTTGATTGAATTTAGTTTGCAGCCTTTTTTATGGTTTTTTTTTTTTTGTCATGTGCTGTTAGCCGTTCTCTTGCTTGTTGCCTAAGGAGAGAGTTTGACTTTACTGCTGCAGTGAGAAGCCGCTCTGATTAAGAACAGCGTTTCTGAGACCAGTCGCTGCTGAATCTCGTGGGCTCACAAGATCCCAAACACTGAATAATAGATTACTCTATTAGTTGCCGCCTTCATATTTTTCGGGCTTTGTTTCGAAGATTTCTCGACCTTCTTAACTACGGTACCTCCTTAGAACGAGCTTACCGCTTGATTTATGCATGTGTTCCACACGCGGACTTAACCGAGCACATTCCTCAAACCTTAATTGACTCCGAGTTCCATAAAATGATCCCTACTGTGAGTTTCTCCAGGCTGTGTGGATTATTTATTTATTTCATCTTCACTCTCCTGCTTAATGGCAATTAAACCCGCTGTGTCTGTATGACCATATCTAATAATCTGGAAAAAACTATACAAACCTACAACGTTTATGAATTGGAAATGCTAATATTTTCCAGCAGCAGGCTACATCATATTAGGAACTATTTTATTTTGGAAATGTTTAATTAAGTAGCTGAGACCTGTTTTCATTCTGTGTTCCCTTGAAGTGTATGTGCTTTTGTGGGCTTCATTAAAAAAGCAGCCGCACTAGTCAAACCTAGTTTTCAAAAAATCCAATCTTGAATGCAATTCAAGGCGAATTTTCAGCTGCGAGACTGATCTTTGTTGAGTAAAATATTCTCAAATGCAACTTTAAAATCCATCTGTTAACCAGTTCATGATGTCCTTGGTGAGAACAATCTGAAAAGTTCAGTTCATATTAGTGCTGGGCGGTATTCCGGTTCATACCGGAAACCGTTTTTTTATTATTGTTATAATCAGAGGTGGATAGTAACGCGTTACATTTACTCCCTTACATTTACTTGAGTAACTTTTTGGAAAAACTGTACTTGTAAGAGTAGTTTTTATACAACACACTTTTTACTTTTACTTGAGTATATTTGTGAAGAAATAACGCTACTTTTACTCCCTTACACTGAGCGACATTCCACTCGCTACTTTTATTTTTATTCATGTTATCCAATGCGCGATCTGTTTGTTTTGTCGGAAAACTTCCTCCTAAATGACCGTTCCACCAATCTAACGCAGCTTGGCAGTCATATGACCACACACACATGCGCGCACACACTATACACTGGACAGTTTATGCACAGGCTGCCTTGTTCTTGTTTTACTGTGTAATCTCTGCCTGCTGAGCCTTTTTGTTTAAACTAAAAAAGTTATTAAGTTATTACAGATTATTGTACTGTTTATTGTGGCTGAATTAGCCTTAATTTATGTTACTTTGTATAGATTAAATTTATTATTTTTAATTTTTTTGTTGTTGTTGTTAATTTAATATTGTTTGGTAATATCCAAACACATTGTACATTGTTATTTAATATTTTTGCATATTCAATTATATGATTAACCAATTCATCTTTAATTTACTCAGAAGTTACTCAGTACTTGATCAGTTTTTTCACCGAGTACTTTCTGAACTCTTACTTGAGTAAATTTTTGGATGACTACTTTTTACTTTTACTTGAGTAATATTATTCAAAAGTAACAATACTCCTACTTGAGTAAGATTTTTGGCTACTCTACCCACCTCTGGTTACAATATATTTTTTTCTTATACCGCAGTACTGGTTTAAATAGCCTACACAACGTTCGGAAAGTGGCGCAGCTGGAAACTGTTTAAGGGGGGAACTTTTTCACTGCTGCACCGCTAACATGGACCGCGAAAGTTCAGAAACGGAAGATATAACTGATGCTGGAGTTGAAAATAATGAGACACAAGTAGAGCTGAAACGGTTATTCAAATATTTTTGCAATTTTTCTAGAATCGAAGCTTCGTTTAATTCATTTCACTTGCTAGAGCATGCGCTGCTTGTGTTTCACACGGACGCTTATTAATGACGATGCATGCGCGAGGTATTGGGGAAATGTAGTTCTCTTCCAAAAAGGCCAAAAACAGCTCAATTTATAGATCAGATTGGTTCAAAATGACATATAACTTCAGTATTTCTTCATTTTCAATTGAACAGATTTTTTTCAATTATATAATGTAATTATATAAATGTAACCAATAATCAAGGGATACTTTACAAAGTCTAAATAACTCTTTGGATGCTTGAAAATATTTTGTGAAAAGGATATTTGGTCCCGAGTTCCATCCCTGGGTCGGCCGTAGGGCCTTTCTGTGTGGAGTTTGCCTGCTCTTCCCATGTTCGTGTGGTCAAGTAAGGAAAAAGCCTGTTCATGTGGTCAAGTATATAGAAATATTAGTGTTTCCAGAATTTTACCTAAACTGCAGGTGTTATTTCGTTGTGTTGAATTAGTGCAAACTGCCTGTGTTTGGATAGACTCTGCAGAGTTCAGAAACGTAGCACACTTCAATTTTCCTTTTGATTTTGAAAAGTTACATTCAATAAATTTACTCTGTGCAATCTGATAAGCTTGTTACCATAATTAAAAAAAAAATTCTGAAGTGAGATGTTATGTAAAGTCTTCCAGCAATCAACTCTTTCAGGTTCACAGCTGACTGGGCTACGCCACTAACGTTACAGACCAACACAAAAGTCAGTGTGCGCTTGACCACTTACGTATTGTCATGTTTGAATTGCGTTCCATGCCCAACGGTGACCCAGTAAAATTGTGTTGCAAGTTTAAACATTGCTGAATAAAATGCTGTGCGTTGAACTTGTCTGGGTTTAGTTTGAACTGATTTGTAAGTGATAAAGTAATATTGGTGCACAATTTATTACTCATGTTTACTATTAAAACATATTTTAATATTTCTGTCTCTCGCTATGAATTACTTTCTGCGAGTGCCTGACGTAAATAGTTTTCTTAAGGAACATTCAATTTAACCAACACAAACATCACACTACAGAATACGACAAGGTGACTGTGTATGCCTTTTATTTAAACCCAAGTGAGGGCATCTGACATATTTCTGCCCTATATTTTGACCTATCCCAGCATCCTTTTTAAATTAGCTGAGAAACACACCGCTGAGGCAATCCGTGAACAAAATAAAAGTGACATCACAGATTAACTTTAGTGCCGCCAAGCAAGGGAGAGGTCTCCATGTAGCAAGCTCCATGTAGAAAACTGGCATTCAGCTAAAGTCAGTTTGTAAAATAAAGTCCTTTCATTAGAGAGCTCAGCTCTCATCAGCTTCCAGATTAATGTTGTTTCCAAACTTGGCATACAACTGGACTTTGAGATCTCCAAGCACTTCTTGTATTGATGAGACGCGGTCCTCCAGAGACTTGATTTCCTCCTTTAGCGCTTCCTGTGGGCGATATGATCTTCTTCTTAAGTTCAAATATAAATCTCTTATAAAGCTGCAGGCCTCAAATTGTAGGATCAAATCATAATTAAGTTTTTGAATCTGCAATCAAAACTACTGCATATGGTTGTGGTAAATCTGACCTTATGAACTGACTGTGTGTGTGTGTGTGTTTGTGTTCATGTTCACCTTAGCAGCTTCTAGCATCTCCTGTGTCTCCTCCTGTGAGTGACTGATGAAAACGTCTCCAATCTTATATGGGATTAGATCATCATCCTCACACATCATAAGGTCATCACTCGCGTCCTCCAAGTTCTGTAGAGATTTCTGAAAAATGGAAGACCATGTTAGTAGGATTTTGGCCAACGTTCTCTCGAATGGTGTAAGTAAATCAATACATCGTGTCCTTACTTTTTTGGCTTCAATTTCATCTTTGAATTCAGTTATGCGATTGGTGTTTCTTGCAAACTTATTGATCTTTTGCTGGTCTTCAAAAGTGACATTGACATCTTCAACTGCCTGAGAAAAGAGCATAGTGGAAAAAATTATTTACCCCATGTTTACCCAATCGAGGTAAGAGTTGTCTTAGATTTACATAATTCACAACAAATAAGACGAGTGGGAATACTTTATACTTTATGAATTAAATTTGTCATATTTATAAAGTATGTATAAGGCACTATTAAGTGAATTTTTTTAAAGTGAGTGATTATTTGTGTTTGTGAACACAACACAGCAGAGAACACAATGTTGAGTGGTATGACCGTGATAACTGTAACTCAAAGTAAACTTTGTCATCCCTACTATATACCATGCAAGTGCACAGAGAGACGAGACGACGTGGCTCCAGTTTTAACAGTGCAAAGAAAAAGGAACAATGAACAAATAAGGCACATAGAATAAAATATATGAATAGAATATAAAATATACACTTTTAAACTAGAAGAAGAATATAAATGTAAATGTTTACACTAGACGTAGAAAGTGAGACAAAAAATAGAAAATAATTAAGATTAGAAATTAGAAAATAATTAGAAATAACTGTAGTTGCTTTTGGCCACCTGGTTAGTCAAAGTTAACTATACTTTGCTGCAAAAAGCAACTCATGTTAGAGTACTTTAGTACATTTCACAGAAATGAACTGGGAAATTAAAAAAAAAAATCCACGTAGCAGTGAAAACAGTTAAACGAAAGGAATAAATCCTGAGTATATCCAAAGGCAGCATATAAAATCCAGATGTAATATTTAATACTGCGAATCGACTAGTCCTGCCCCTGTATTGCTTGTATTACGAAGTTAAGGTCAGTACGACTTACTTACATATATGACTTCCGACAGCTTTTAACTGATCTTAACATGTAAATTCATGTGAAGTTTAGCTTATTCTTTTGCCTTTGACATGTATGCTTTTATGCAGACCACTTAGCTTTTTAGATTTGGCATCATTTGTTTAAAAATGGCTCAGCTGATCGTTCCTTAAATACACCAACTTCTAACCAGAATTGTATTTAGTTCTTAAGCATTAGTGTGAAGCTTTTAACGCCGATAACCTACAGTCCAAATGCCAATTCATTAACTCTTAACCCACGTTACTAATTATAATATTAAGTATCCAGTTTGAACGCGAAATACTGGTTTAAAACGGTAGGTTTTAGAGCATCCACGCATTTGGATCTAGTAAATATTCATTCATAGTCTGGGCGCAGCCTGACTGCTGCAGCGCGGCTAGCGGCGTGTTAGCGGTTAGCTCGCCGGCCGCTTAGAAGAACACGCCTGATTCGCCGCTACATCAGAATTCTCCACATTTACACATAATCCTTGCGTTTGGGTTATTTTAATAGACCCAGCAAAACCGGAGCCGTTTTTCGTGGTGATCACGGCGCAACCGGGCCGAGCAGACTTACTACAGACTTCTTCGTGGTTGCAGCCATCTTGAAACGGAAGTGGTGGGCGGAGCTCCGCGCGTCACTCTAGGAAAGCCACGCCCACCCGCAGCACCCGGTTACAGCCGACTTGCGTCGCGTCGTAATTTATATTTCCAACATTTAGGAGCTGGTGTTATCCAGAATGACTTCCATTTCCTAAAAACAGGGGCAATGTGCCAACTTGGTGTTAAGAGCCCTGCTCCGGGTCCCAATGGTGGTAGTTCTTGCAGTTAGATAATGCTGGATTTGAGCCTACAGACCTTTTTTGATCCATAGACGCGTATGGACAAAAAAAAAAAAAACCCGAATAGTTTATTGATCCGGTAGACCCGCCGTTTGGCCTTTTTGTGTGGAGTTTGCACGACCCCGCCGTGTTCGCGTGGGTTTTGCCCATGTCAGCTGCCCACTGCTCCTTCACGAAGGGGTCATATGCATAGGTCAGGCTTCGTTGTGGTGCACTGTGTGCTGGGCTGTGTTCACAATGACAAATAATCACTCACTTTATTTTCATCAGGCTTGTAAATGCGTTGCTGTGTTCGTGTTGCTTTGCAGTGAAGTGCAAATATTGTGTCACTACTGACATCTAGTGGACAAAAGCATTCAGTCTGTTTTGAAGCCGAGAACTCAACTTCGGTTCCGCTACCTTTTTGGCTTTATTGCATGTTTACGAGATACAGATGAATTTCACCCCAAGTTAGTCCAGCATTTTGGCTTTCTAAAATGTGAACTATTCAAAACAGTTTTCGACTTTGCTCAAATGTTAACTAGAATTTGGAAATATTTCAGGGCAAATATTTCACTTAAAGGGAAACTGTTCTTGGGCAATAATGAGATATCGTGGTAGACAGGACGGACCTTAAAGGCACACAAGGATCTATACTTATTTTTTCCCACTTCTAGCAGTTGTAATATTCTAAGTTTTACTAGTAAATATTATTCATTGATTCCTTTACTGTGTAAGCCCTCATATTTGCTTTTAATTAGCTCCTAATAGCCCAACGCTTGTAATATAAAGGTGAATTTCATTGCTGTAAAATAGTAGTCATTTCAGTTTCTGTGTTTTAATTGCCTGCTTCTAGAGTGAAATAATACCCTCTAAATATCTTTTCTAAGTATAGAATTCTTAATACAATTTCCGTGAAAGTAGAGATTGATATGTACAGGTGAAATGTAATCTGTTTGTCTTTTCATGCCTCTTTTTTATGCATGTAAAATCAAAAATGTTGTTTAGAAAACAAATGACTTTCGATCTCAAGAAGCAATACAAGTGTACACAGTCACTCCCTGACTGCTTACAATGCATTTGAATTGCATTTCGTTCCAGTTTGAACACCTTGTTCGATGCTGTCTTTTAAACATCTACTTTGTAAACTATAAGCTTACTGCACCCGTAGGCAAATATTGGCATAATGCTCGTACCCTGTTTTGTGATCGCTGCACTATTGATTTAGATTTATGGAAACTAGGCTCATCAAGCATTGACGATAAATAAATAGCACCGCGTAAATAGCATAGCGTGAGGAAAAATCAGAAAAAACAAAGTCTCATAAGATCTTTGATGTCAAACTTAATTGAAAAGGCCAGATTAGATTTTAAGATGATCCGTGAGGGTCACTTGCCTGTTCTGTCAAAACAGATTAAAACAGAACTCGAGATGGATTTGCTTTAGGAGTTCCAGATCTTAAAATCATCACTAATAAAAAGTTATGGAAATAAATTGCAGTTGTTCAGCATGACAAACATCAGACGACAGTACAACTTTTAGTAATCTTAATAATAATAGTAATAAAATAACGGCAAAACATAAATACAATGCTAAATAAATCCAGAACACAGTTTGCAAACAATGGTCACTTATACAACGGGTCTTTGTGGACCACAGTTGCGTTTTTATGTGAAAGTTCATAGATGATACAACTTCTAATAATCTTCATAGTAATAATAATAATGGGGAAAACCCTACAATTGTATGCAAAGTAAATCAAAATATTGGCGTGAGTAATTATAGCAATTTGACTGCCCAGGGCAGTTCATCTGTTTTTTTTTCCCATGCCTAGCATGTCTGAAGAATTCCTTTCAAGGCAGCAGCACTCAGAGGGCGACCACAAAGGAATTTCTCTTCCGCCTCCACTGTGTACTTTTACAATGTGACACTGTAACTGTGGAGTCCATGTATTACCACATTATTAACTCTCACCAGCAGCTGATGGCCTGTTGGTGGTTTTCCGGGGTTTGCTTGGTCATTGTCACCAAGTGCACATTGCTGTAAATCTGCTTCTAAAGCTTAAACCAATTTCCATATTTAGCTGTGTGGACTTTTCCTTGTTGTATGCCAGACACAATATTTTACAACTGATGGTTAGACTGCAAATAACAATTATTTTGACAATCGAAACTATTTTATTTCCAGCATTTTTTAATACACTGAACTGTCTTCTATTTTTCTAACTATTTTTTAACTCTCTAACATTATAAAATGAAAAATATATTTTCTGATTAATTGAAAACTCATTTTTGACTCATTTCTGGGAGAGAACTACATTTTTGCACAAATTACATTAGGGATGCACCGTGGATCGTTATCAGTCCGATAACGTCAAATAGCTGGATCGGGTATTGGTGGCATTGGGCCGATCTATGAAAGCAATTTGTAAATTGTAGGTTTATCTATGTTTGTGTTTGTGCACACGCACTATTGCCAATATGAGTCGGGAGTGGCACTGTGGTAAAGCTGGTTTATTGTACGGCAGTCGCTCTAATTCGTATATATTGATATGACAACGAGCAGAACAAGCAACACAACACCAGCACTCACTCGCAATCTCTGTGTTCCTGATAGTTTTAGCACGGCAGGATTAAGGACCGTCACAAAATTACACAGTTGTGTTTAAATGAATATTTTTTAGATGCTGTTTTAGTAATAAATAATTAAGTTGATTCCTCTGTATGTGAAATCATTTGTGAATAATTCCGTGCACAAAAACTGAAGTAATTGCGTAAAAACGCATAAATGACATTTGTCGTGATGTAAACACATCCCCTGTATGTGTTAGCGCGCACAAAAATATAGTCTAAATCCCTAATAATAATTTAAAGTAAAAAGAGATATAGCATCGGAATCTATATTGGTATCAGCGGCTTTGTATCGGAATCTGGATCGGCCCATCCCTACTATATATTAAAGGAATGCGGCCCAAATAAAGTCACATAAACATTAACTATCTTCCAAGTAAATTAATGGCAGGGTTTGAGTAATGCAAACTTTTGTCCTGCGTTTCTATATAAAGTTTTGAGGAACTGCCTATTTTAGAGCAGAACTTCTGCAGGAACATGAGCAGCAATACAGTTTCCTTTCCGTTTACTTTGAAATTAGTCATATTCATGACGCGATTATGTGATTGATTAAGCAGTTGTTCATCTTTGGCTTGTTAACTGTAGTGTTTCATTTAGATGAAACACTACAGTTGTAAATAGCTCTGTATATGGAGTGTTTAAAAGCAGTGAAGTGTTAGGCTATGTTTAGCTTTCCATTCACAGCAGAATTATTTTGAAGCTACAGTACAAAACATCTTTAAGTTCATTGATGTCACAAACCTTAATACGTCACAATTAACAAATTAAGTAAGACAAGACCAAGACCAGAGTGTTTCGAGACTGAGACAAGACCAAGACTCTGAAGGGCCGAGACCGAGTCGAGACCGAGTCCGGACCAATGCACATTTTACACCACATGACAAATAAGTGGAACATGTAAAGCCTAAGCAACATTAAAGATGTTTATTCAATATTTCTCTCTTACATATCTGTAATGAGGAAATCGTTTCGCTGGAAGCAGTTATCCAACTGATCACATCATATGTTAAACTCAACAAACCACAGTGAACACTCCTCAAGACCAAACTCACTGTTTATTGGCTTGAAGAGTTGTTATTATGCAGAGACATTGACTTAGTGCTGTGAAGAAAAATAAGGTTAGTGCAGGTGGAAACACTTCTTTATCCATCTATCTGGATACAAAAAAAAATTTTTTTTTCTATATTTATTTACTCGCTAACATAAAATGGGAAAAAATATTTTCTGATCAATTGAAAATGAAGAAATACTAAAGTTTGGGGTAATTTTGAGCTGATTTGGACTCATTTTGGTCTATAAAATGAGCTGCTTTTGGCCTTTCTGGAAGAGAACTACGTTTTTGCGCATGATGGCCTTCCATATGAGAGTCGTGAGCACCACACGTGTTTACATCACGAATAATGTAATTAATGCCTTTTACTTAATAATTCCGTCCACAAATAATTTCACATACAGAGGAATGAATATAACGTCCGGTAAGTTGAAAGTCTTGTGATTTTGACGGTATGTGTGTGGTTTCTGTAAGTTAAAGGGAATCTGAGTTATTAAAATGCTAATTAATAAACAACGCAAAATGCCTGCGTCAGTCTCAAAGAGTTGTAATCGTAATATTCTCAGAGTTGTGGGCTCGGCTGGTCTCCAAATAAAATCTCGAGTCCTCTTTGTCCGAGTCCAAGACGAGACCGAGCCTTTTAAAGACTGGTCTCGAGTAAGGTCGGT
The DNA here is from genome assembly GCA_032718565.1 of Distichodus sexfasciatus. Taxonomy (NCBI): domain Eukaryota; kingdom Metazoa; phylum Chordata; class Actinopteri; order Characiformes; family Distichodontidae; genus Distichodus; species Distichodus sexfasciatus. The sequence goes on along the minus strand of JAVGVS010000320.1, from coordinate 468,985 downwards.
ATCAGAAAAGCAGGGTTTTCAACATTTCAATCATATTCATTCTTGTCGTTTTTCGTTACAAAGGGGCAAAATGTAATTTGGCATTAGAGTAGCAACTCAAAAAGAGCAGCACTACCATGGTAGCTCTTTGGAGTGTTTCCAAACCTGATTTTGCGATTACGAGAAGTTGACTCGCGAGCAGATAAAGCCTCCGGTGATCAATGCTTTGTGGGTGAGTTTCAGACATTACACAACCTGCCTTTGCTGTCGAGTGCTGTTAAGTTCCATGCAGTGGATTTGTCACTTTTAAAAATATATATATATATGTTTAGTCCTTTCTCTTGTTGAGAGGGTAAATAAAGGCCGACGAGGGCTGGGAAGCGGCTCGTAGCTCGTGCTCAACTTCTGGACATGAGCCACGCTGAGCAAATAGGCCTTGTTTTCAGTGGCTCACCCAGAGCATGAATATCCTTCACACACATCCTGTTTGAGGACAGCCACACCTATACCTGAAAACCTCTCTAGAACCGTTCCCCAAGTAGCCAGGTCCTCTCACTAATTATTCAAGACACTGTTCCTAGATCAGCTCCTTGGGACAAGTCCCTTGGAGCAGTGGATCTGATGAATCTCGTGACAAGAGGGGTGTGTGTGTGTGTGTTTGTGTCCATGACTCAAAGCTCAGCAGCTTTGTCGGGGTGAAGCTCCTATCAGCAAAGCACGATAGATATTGACAAGAGTTTATCAGCGTAGAAGTCCATGTGATAGAATTTATTTGTAGGTGGTGCTGGGAGCAGGAGCTTTGTTCAGATATTGTCAGAGAGCAGGGAGTTCCACCCAGTCTTAGGGCAGGTGTATGTGTGAAGATACAAATTGTTTAAAAACGTAGAACGTGGAATATTGCAAAAGGACTGACCACTGCCTTTATCAGCGACAGGCCGCAGGACTACCTAGCTTTTAGGTAAGATGAAGTGGATTTTAGTAATGTTACGGAAAGTGAACGCAGACTGTGTTAATGGGAGTCATTTAATGCAATATTTGATTGTTTTAGGCATGTAGATATTTTTGATGTTATAACATAAGTGTTTAACAATGGGAAAATGTCAAGTTATAGAAATAAACCATTATTAATTCTTCTTTAAAATATTCAAATTACTTCAGTCATAGTGTGTTACCTAATGTATCTAGTTTCTGGTAGTCTAGTTTAGTTCATGTGTGCATTGCTTTATCTAAATCCACTAGTTATTTGTGTCTCTCTTCAAACTTTGTCTGTGTGTGTGCTCTAAATGCAGGTCTTGAGCTTTTGACTCGAGTGCGAATCAAAATGGGGAACAGTCAATCTCTGGAAATAACAACAGAGCAGGTAGTTTACTTTAATTCCATTTATCAAAACAAATATAATTAGAAGCTTGATTTTACAGACGGATTTGTAGTGACCGCTAGTCTTTTACGGAATTGATTCAGACTGGTTCATATTTTTCGTGCATCAGTTGCAGATTTGAATGCGTGTGTTGTATGCATTTAACCTGTCTGGGGAGTCTTTCTTTCTACTCACCTTAGCAAAAACGCAAAGCTCTTTGTCATTGTTCTTGGGAATGGTTTGATAAAAATATGTATGCATTTGTAGATAAAAATTTGCAGAGAGATTACTGTCCATTTTAAGTCAATATAGTGACAACACTCTCTTTTTTTCGTAATTTAATTCCAGAAGGAGCACGGGGAGAAAAAGAACAAAATTGTCGAGTCAAACGGCCACGCTGTCTCTGCTTTGGATGTGGCTGATGCTGGTATGAACATTATTGCTGTGTCTAATGTAATCTTATCTGCTGTGTGTTGTAATGTTATTTGACTAAATTCTCCCTGGTCCCCGAGGACGGAATGGAATTTTTAAACAGCAACATAAATACTGTGGAAAATACCTAAATAGGATGACCTCGCATGGGCTATTTTTAAGAGCTCAGTTATTTTACAAAGACTTAATGGACTGGTGATAGAGGTTTTGAGTCATTTATTTATTAGATTACTATCTTAGTACGAGACCATTTTTAAACCAGTTTCTTTCTGCTCAAACGGTTAAGGGATTCAAGTTAGTCTGAATGATTGAACTTTTCTTCCTTTTTAACAGAAAAAGTATTATGTAAAAACAAATGGAATTGCATGAGATGTATAACTTTTCTGTACATAGAAAGTGGAGCAACTTGGAGTTCAATGCCTTGCCAAGGGGTCCAACTATTTAATTTTTAATACTGTCCTGAGATTTAAACCCACAGTCTTAGGGTTATTGACACAGAGTTTAAGTAACACAGACCACTGGACCACAGTAAACGACCCAGTAAAAAATACAACATTTTTATAATTGACATCTGATTTTATCACTGTCTAAATTCCTCCTGGATTAGTTCATCAACAGGAAATCATTTATAATCTACTTTAAAAGTTGATACGAGCTTGTTGTTGATGGTGGAGCAGTGCTGGGCGTAGGCAAGCGGCCGTGCCGTGTTTGACTTTCTCCTGTGCATACAGCATCTGGCTGCTCTGGGCAGGGCTGGTGGAGCATCTGCAGTCTGCCCTGAGGAGAGTGACTTGAGAAAATATTGATATTTCAAGCGATGAGGCAGAAGCTGCAGGTCTTATTCCAGACTAAGATCATTATCGATGACTCATGCCTTTCTGGCTAGCTTAGAGGATTTGTCTTGCGTTGTAAGGAAGCTCAGCACATGGCTAGTAGGCTGTGTGTACCTTTGGCAGTGCTGGATGGAGGAAACTCCTTTGACAAAGCTTTAACTCGGGAGTGGCTAACAAAGGGCAGTGTAGGCTAAAATCCATTTGAAGGCCCTGATGTTGCTATATTGATAGGAAAGGCTTATTCTGTGGTCACAAGCGATCCTTTAACATGCAAGGTGGTGTAAAGAGTGTATACTCAAGATTTCATTGTGGTTATATGCATAAAATGGTGAAGTGAATCACTGCAAATGTGCATGTTGTTTTTGTCATGATTATTCTATGCTATTCCTGCATTTGACATTCACATTTAATTTGCACGGTCAAGACTCTTTTTTTCTGCATTCTTTTTCACTCACTATTAGTAACGTGCAAAACATCAGTGCAGCAAAACAGTGAGCCGCCTTCCACCACCCTGACTGTAACCGCAAAGCCGTCACTGGCCCCGACTCTTCCTAATGGCAAGCAAACCAGTGCCCCAGTCGCGTCTCTGGACGTTTCAGCTGAGCAAGAAGTCCCAGCAGAGAACAGCACGGAGGCCAAGCAGGAACCGCCGAAGGCAGCCGAGTCGGCCAGGTTCTTCAGCAAGATGTTCAAGAAGAAAGCTGAGCCCGTGGCCCCTGCGACAGAGACGGATAGCACAGCTGAGGAACAGATCACTCAAGATACAGAGAATGAATGCCAGATGTCTGTAAGTAAAGGAAAAGTAACAGCCTTATTGCACTCTTCTGCCTGAAGGTGCTTGCCGACTGAGTGCAATAATATTACAGTAATAATATTCTGCCATTTAGGCTGGGTGTGTTCCTCTCAGTATACATATTATGTACAGAACAGGAAATGTACTTCATTTCTTGAAAATGATTTAATAAAATTTCAAATAAAAATCATTAATTTTATAGTACCATATTGATAATAATTTATAATATGCTTAATAATGCATAAAATCAAAAAAAATAAAATTGGATTGTATTTGTATTTTTAATGTATTTATATGTATTATAATATATATATATATATATATATATACATGTATATATATATATATATACTGTATATATGCATGTTTATCCCTCGCACTTTAAAAGGAAGTGAACCTTATTTACTATTCAGCCCTGGATGAAAATGCAGACCAACATCAACATCAACGTCCCTCTGCCCATTGTCCACAGCCTTCTGAGAACTTGGCCGTATAAGCTTCATCCGCAGAAAATCTCACGGCGCTCGCCTGCCGCCGACGCCGGCAGAATCGCAGAATCCGGCTCTAGCCTCGTCTGTCTCGAGGCCCTTCAGGGGTCGGGCGTAACAGAGCCAGCATCTGTTGCAGGGGAACCTGTAACCGCAAACGAAAAACATTGCCCATGGCGTAGAAGATCGTGCTGGGGAGTTTTGGTTGCCGAGGAAACGGAATTAGTCATTGAGGATCCGGTGTCTGGAGCTGAGCGTCCCAGGCTGGTAGCGAGGGATATGAGAAGCAGAAAGTACAGGCTGATGAGAATCTCCGACCCATAACTCATAATGAAACTCCTGCATCATCAGCACCAGTTGGCGCAGAGATGCTGATTGCAGCTAACGCATCTCAGATGATTACGAAGGAAACATGGGTCGTTATCAGTGATCCTGTTATACCAGTCAATTCCGCCTTATCAACACTGATGCTCCATCAACTAAAAAATTTCAAGATTCAAGATTCTTTATTTGTCACATGCAAGTTATACAAGTACAAAATGCAGTGAAATGTATCCTGATCCGCTCCTGACTGCAATTAGGCAGAATTTAAAAATATAAAATAAAATTTAAAGTTAAAATAAAATAAAGTCACAGTACAAATTTGAACTGAAAAGGAGATAAGGGACAGGTACAAATAAATAACTGTTCTTATATACAAGATGACAGGTGCAGTGTGACTATTTAAAGTGACTGTTTAAAGTGCCGAGTGCAACTGCACAGCAGTGAACAATGTAGTAAGTAGCAAACAGAGGAGGAGTATGTAATATTGGACAGAGAAAAATGGCAGACAGTATAAATGATCATAGACAATATGATGAGAGACAGTATGGAATGGCAATAAGGCTTTTAGAGAAAAGGCATGTCCTGGTTCAGAAAACGGATGGCCTGAGGATAGAAACTCCTCCTGAGTCTCTCTGTTTTGGCCATGATGGTGCGGAACCTTCTGCCTGATTGCAGAAGATGAAAAAGTCCATTGCTGGGATAGGACGAGTCTTTTATAATCCTAATGGCCCTGGTCCTACATCTCTTGGTGTAAATGTCCTGCAGGGGAAGGAGAGCTGACATGCAGCAGCGCTCCACTGCTCGGTTCACTCTCTGGAGGGCTTTCTGGTCCTGAACACAGCAGTTCCCGTACCAGGACAAGATGTCCTGTGTGATGATGCTCTCCACAGCGCCAGAATAAAAAGCTTTCAGAACGGTAGGGGAAAGCCCAAACCTCCTCAGCTTCCTAAGGTGCTACAGACGCTGATTTGCCCTCTTGACGTGAACATTGATATGTTCAGCCCAGGTCAGGTCCTCAGAGATGTAGACGCCAAGGTACTTAAACAAACACACCTTCTCCACTGGAGCACCGTTGATGGTGAGGGGTCTGTAGTCGCGTTGTCTCCTGCTGAAGTCCACCACTAGCTCCTTCGTCTTGCTGACGTTCAGCTGGAGGCAGTTTTCATGACACCAGAGTGCCAGGTTCTCCACCTTGTCCATCTAGGCCGTCTCATCGTCGTTGGAGATTAATCCTAACACCACTGTGTCATCCGCAAACTTGACAATGTTGTTGGAGTCGTGAGAGGCCACACAGTCCGAAGTGTAGAGTGAATATAACAGTGGAGAAAGCACACACCCTTGAGGAGCTCCTGTGTTGGTGGTGATGCTGCTGGAGACACACCTGCCCGCCCGCACCACCTGAGATCTGCCTGTGAGGAAGTCCAGCACCCACGTGCACAAGCGGTTGTCGAGTCCTAGGTCTCTCAGCTTAGTAAACAGTCTATAGGGCACTATTGTGTTGAACGCAGAGCTGTAGTCGATAAACAGCATTCTCACATAGTTTCCCTGTTTCTTGTCCACGTGGCTGAGAGAGGTGTGTGGGACGTGGGAGATGGCATCCTTGAGACCGTGGAAGACTTTTCATACGAAGCAGTCATTATATCCGTATGTCCTAAAAACACAACTGTTCACATCATAATTGATGTTTGCCCAAGAACTGACCACAAGTCTGAGAATGAAACTTGGACCACTAAGATCCCAAGAGACGACCACATTATGAGTAGCGTAAGTCTGGCCCACAAACATGGATTGGAAGCATGAAATGAAGACATCACTGCACGGAAGAACTCACAGCATGAAGCAATTCAACATTAATTTGAATGCAGCCTCGTTGCCTTTTTAATAAATTGGTGAAACCTGATTGGGGCGATTATTATTAATTTATAGTAACTTTCGCAGAGTTAGACAGACAGACAGACAGATAGATAAATACATAGACGGACAGACAGACAGACAGACAGACAGACAGATAGATAGATAGATAGATAGATAGATAGATAGATAGATAGATAGATACATAGATACATAGATACATAGATGGATAGACAGCCAGATAGACAGATAAATAGACAGACAGACAGAGACAGATAGATAAATACATAGATGAATAGACAGACAGACAGACAGACAGACAGACAGACAGATAGATAGATAGATAGATACATAGATGGACAGACAGACAGACAGACAGACAGACAGACATAGATAGATAGATAGATAGATAGATAGATAGATAGATAGATAGATAGATAGATAGATAGATGGACAGACAGATAGATAGACGGACAGACAGACAGACAGACAGACAGACAGATAGACAGATAGATAGATAGATAGATAGATAGATAGATAGATAGATAGATAGATAGATAGACAGACAGATAGATAGAGAAATACATAGACGGATAGACAGACAGATAGATAGACAGACAGACAAATAGAAAGATAGATAAACATACAGATATATAGTCAGACAGGCAGACAGATAGATAGACAGACAGATAGATAAATAGATAGATAGATAGACAGATAGAAAAACAGATAGATAAATAGACAGATATTCATAGGCCTGATTTAGGACATATGACAGTTTGCTGATGGAACTTGAACCTGAATAAGATCTTTTTAAATGATCTTAATTTTTTAAAACATCTTTTGCTTTCCTCGATTATAATTGTCACCGTATGAACTGTTTTTACAGTAACTAAAACTGATGTATCAAAATTATTGCTGTGATTAAAAAGAAGTTGGTCTAAAGTGAAGTCTTCCCTTTAACAAACTAACTACTGACAACTAATTCTTCCTGTACCAATCACAGGTTATATTAGGAAGTTTTCATTCTTACACATTTTTTGTTTGTAAAAATTGGCAAAATTTTGATAATGCCCAAAACGATAGAAAATGTGATACAGTAATTTGGCTGCTTTTCTAAGCATGGGACACACGCAGGCTTTAAGTCCACCACATTGCTGAATATCAATGAGTGAGGGGGAAAACGCACACATTAATGAAAGGGGGATTGTTGCTGGCGCTTCGAGTAGGCAGAGGCATGGCTGGAATTGTGCAGCCGCTTCAATGCGGCGATTAACAGCTATCGCACATCATCTGTAGGGCCGTAACACGTTTCCACGGACTAATTCTCCTGCTCCCGTCTATAGGAGCCTCCTAGCATAAAGGCAAGTTCACTGCCACAGAAAGAGCCACAGGGTGAATCTCTCAACCCCAGCGCCGCAGAGGTCGCAGTCAACGCTCAGCCAGAGGAGACCAGTGCAGAGGAAAATCCAGTTATGAATTTTTTCAAAACACTTGTAAGTACAGTTTATTAGATTTGGATCTTGTCAATATACTTAATCGTTTAAAACCATGAATTGTTTACTGGTACTTTTTTGTAGAAACGTAATTAATGTAAATTAGAGTAATGGCGACTTACAAAAAATCAGTGAAGTTGATAAAAATATTAACTAGCGAATAACTGTTCTTGAAATAGTATTACATTTTGATTTGGAAGACGCAGAACTCTTTGTAAAATTGAATTAATAATCAAACATGAAGCCATTACATTTACAGTAAGACATGTTCCAGGACCGTAACAGTGAGACAGTGACATTGCCACCTTCTTAAATCGCAGAGTGTAAAAGTGATTACCATCTGAGTGTAAATTACAGTAAATTGTCAGAAAAAAGAGGTGGTTTGAAAATTCCAGCTGGAGTTGATCCCTTTCAGGAGTTCAACTCTTGCCCGGCCACTGTACTAAATCAAGCCTTTGAGCGTGTCAGAATGTGGCAGCCTTTTGTTTTGCTGCATAATGTGTGCTCACAAGGGAGGCCTGTTGCGTTTCGAAGTTGTGATGGGTCCTGATAAAGCACGGGCAGCCCTACGCCATCTCCAGAGGACAATGGCCGACTCAATAAGAGAACATGTTTGCTTATTCATGGTCCCAGTCTTGCCATGGAGCTCTTTGTGTGCTTGTGGCCAACGGTGTCCGCACAGCAAGGCATTATACGCTCCGAAAGAGAAACTTTTTTTTTTTGGTGGCTGTTTTGAATTATCACTCACCATTGTTTAGTCTTGGTTTGCAGTTCAGATAGCCGGCATTCTTAAGACCTCGATATTGGGCAAAAAGATTCCTGCATGGAGTACCTGAAGGAGAGATACACGCTAAAGCACTCAACTCTCATGGTGTTCCACAGTCACTCTAACGTTACCTTGTCTCCTCTCTCTTTTTTGCATGCCAAGGTGAGTCCAACCAAATCAACAAAAGATGCTACTCCCGATGCCTCAAAAAACCAGGTAAAAAGCATCGTCTCAGCAGTGGATGGGTTTTTAATTAGAGTTTCGTTCTGGGGCTTGCAGCTCAGTGCATTGGCTTGCAATTAATTTTTCAACTCGCAGTAAGAAAAAAAAAAAAAAAAAAAAAAAACACGGTTGTGTTCAAGTAGTTACCGCTTTGTTCCGATTGTCCATCTGATTCTCATTTGTGCCTCGCAACGTAATAATGAGCATAATGACAGTGGTCAGAGCCAGTGACGGCCTTCTTATTTTTAGCAGTTGTTTCCGTCTTTCCCTGCATTTCAAAGTCAGTGCCTTGTGGCAGAAAAGTATTTTCCATCTACTTTTTTGATCAGACTAATAAATTCTTTGCATAACGTTGAGGTTTGAGATGTCATGTGTAAGGGTGTGAGATGAAGACCTTTGCTCGACTGCACGGCTGCTCAGGATCTATAGAACAGCCAGCCTCAGGAAATGTCACCACAAAGCATCTCATCTCCCTTGAAACTCTGACAATAGAAGGATGACATTCTTCTCTTCTCTTCAGCCCTAAATACTGCGAATGTTCTCAGCTTTTCTCTGCTCTCTTTCTCCATGTGCAGTCACAGAAGGAGACCCCGTCGGCTCCACCGCCCAGCGTAAGACGCTCCTCCAGCTCAGCGTTTTTACAAGCGACCGTGGCGTGAGAAACTTCACTCTCACTCTGCGATTGTCTGTCTCTAAAGGTACAGGAGGCACCCAAGGCCCCCCCTCCTCCACCTCCAGCTCCCCCAAAGATGGAGGTTAAAGCAGAATTGGCCGTAAAGAAAGAGGAGGCACCAGCAGCAGCAGCGGCACCAGCATCCAAAGAGCCAGAGACCTCCGGGAAGGCAAAACCTAAAGACAGCCCATTCAGCAAGCTCTTCCGTCCAAAAGTAGGCATCTGTTTGATACAGCTAGATGTTGTGAGGACAGTTGGGATGTACAAATCCTGAAAATATCTGGGAAATAATACAGTTTTTATATGATCTTTCAGAATCAATACACGATAGTGATAAACTAAACACAACAAGAAAAGAATGTTTTAAAAGAAGTATGTGGCACTACAAAAGAAGAGAACAGCTAAGACTAGCATATGTTTCATTAGTACAGGGAAATATGACTTTTGCACAGTACACAGTTTATGCCAATCTCTATAAAAGTTGGCACAGAAACTGTCCAGGGGTGCGTTTCCCCAAAGCATAGTTGCTCACTGTGTTAGCTACTAACATGGTGTACATTAGCTACTAACATAGCGTACATTAGCAGCTAACATAGTGTACATCAGCAACTAACATAGTGTACATTAGCAGCTAACATAGTGTACATCAGCAACTAACATAGTGTACATTAGCAGCTAACATAGTGTACATTAGCAACTAACATAGTGTACGTTCCCAGCTAACATTAGCAACTAACATAGTGTACATTAGCTACTAACATTAGCAACTAACATAATGTACATTAGCAACTAATATAGTGTACATTAGCAACTAATATAGTGTACATTAGCTACTAACATAGCGTACATTAGCAGCTAACATAGTGTACATCAGCAACTAACATAGTGTACATTAGCAACTAACATAGTGTACATCAGTAACTAACATAGTGTACATTAGCAACTAACATAGTGTACGTTAGCAGCTAACATTAGCAACTAACATAGTGTACATTAGCTACTAACATTAGCAACTAACATAATGTACATTAGCAACTAATATAGTGTACATTAGCTACGAACATTAGCAACTAACATAGTGTACATTAGCTACTAACATTAGCAACTAACATAGTGTACATTGGCAACTAACATAGTGTACATTAGCTACTAACATTAGCAACTAACATAGTGTGCATTAGCTACTAACATTAGCAACTAACATAGTGTGCATTAGCTACTAACATAGTGTACATTAGCTACTAACATTAGCAACTAACATAGTGTACATTAGCTACTAACATTAGCAACTAACATAGTGTACATTAGCTACTAACATAGTGTACATTAGCAACTAACATAGTGTACATTAGCAGCTAACATAGTGTACGTTAGCAACTAACATAGTGTACATCAGCAACTAACATAGTGTACATTAGCAACTAACATAGTGTACGTTAGCAACTAACATAGTGTACATTAGCTACTAACATGGAGTACGTTAGCAACTAACAGTGTACGTTAGCAACTAACATAGTGTACATTAGCAACTAACATAGTGTACGTTAGCAACTAACATTAGCAACTAACATAGTGTACATTAGCAACTAACATAGTGTACATTAACAACTAACATAGTGTACCTTAGCAACAAACATTAGCAACTAACATAGTGTACATTAGCAACTAACATAGTGTACATTAGCTACTAACATTAGCAACTAACATAGTGTGCATTAGCTACTAACATAGTGTACATTAGCAACTAACATAGTGTGCATTAGCTACTAACATAGTGTACATTAGCAACTAACATAGTGTACATTAGCTACTAACATAGTGTACATTAGCAACTAACATAGTGTACATTAGCAACTAACATAGTGTGCATTAGCTACTAACATAGTGTACATTAGCAACTAACATTAGCAACTAACATAGTGTACATTAGCAACTAACATAGTGTACATTAGCAACTAACATAGTGTTGGTAACGTAGTTAGCAACTATGCTTTTGGGAAACTGCCCCAGAATTCTTCCAATACACATGTTAAGCTAAAACGGGTTTGCTTGGCCAAGCTGTTGATTTCTGGTTCTAGTTTTAAATAGATCACAGTGTTGCACGCCATAACAGAATGATGTGAATTTGAGGCGTTGCTAGGCAAGGTGGTGTCGAAAGTACAGGCGGCGGCAGCAGGGAGTGGAGCCGGCACCTCTGCCAAGACGTCAGCGGCGGTAAATAGAAGATCGGCCATTTTTCAAATTGTAACGTTTCACCAAGTTAATTGCATCCACTGAGTTTAATCGCATTTTAAGAAATCACACTATTTGTTCACGCTTCTTACCCTAAGAAGGAAAGTTCCACTCGACAAACTGAATAAATGACTGGACTGCCGTTATAGTGACATCATTCTTACAACAGCCATTACCTCATATGACCACTGTCGGCCAACTAAACCATGAGTATTGTGTGCCATCCACTTCATCTCATCACTTAATGACTAACGTCAACTTTATTCAGCCTTCACAGTAGGCTTTGTATTGTGCACAGCTTAGACTTTGCTCTTATGAGATTTTGCAAAGCCTCATGGGAATTGTAGTTTCCTGTCCTGCTTAACTCAAGTGTCTGCTTATCTACAGTCTGTGGTGAAGGAGGAAACACAGCCAGTTGAGGTAAATAAGTTCAGCACTGTTTCAATATGATTCGATTTTGGGCTGCTTGTTTTATATGGGTCTGCCGTCTAATCAGGACTTGACTTTCTGCTTACTCAACGTTTTTCTCACTCAGACATTTACGTTTGACACCACGCCACATGCATGAACTGTACTCGGAGATTCACCATGCCGTGGTTTTTAAAGCATGACAGACTCGTTTAAATTCCTCTTGCAGAACCCCAAAAAAAGCCCCTTGTTCCTCTTCAGCGTATCCTCTTATCATACCTACAGCACTTCCTTGATGTATTTCCTTCTCCTTTCTCTTACTTGTTGCCGCACTCACATTTTCTTTTTGCTCACTATTCAAGGTAGATGCATCCAAGACCAGCACCCTCGAGGTCGCTGCCAAGCCCGAGCTGCCCCCAGCACCAAAACCAGAGGAAAAAAAAACAGAGAAGAAGCCCTCCCCCTTTGCCAATTTGCTCAAACCAAAGGTAAACAGCAGAGAAGAACTCTGCAGTCGTCAGTCCTGCTTTAAAAGCAGCTTACTTCAGCATGAATATTAAGCTGGTTTGTGATGTCCATCAGTTAAAGGGTTCGTAACACATCTGAAGCTGACTTGTAAGGCTGTTTTGGCGCTGAAACCAGGTGTCAATGATGCAACCTCAATTTAACCTGACCCCACTTGGATTTGGTATTTATAGACCAAACTGGGTTTTTTTTCCAAGAAGCAAAAACGCTGTTGTGGTCTGAGTGAGCGCAAGCTAACAAGATCTTTGTGAATTTGAGGTGCTGCTAGGCCAAGTGAGCTCTAAGATCCAAGCAGCAGCCTCGAGCGCTGCGGTCAGCCTCTCCCACAGCGCCGGAGGAGGAGCGGTAATTGGTTTTACCTGCTGCCCCGTTCTGCTATTAACCATGCTGACTGAACTGTACGGCTTGCACTGCTGTTTGATGACTGACACATCGATCTTCGTGCTAACTTAATGGGAAACACTTACATAGTAAATGTTCAACAATAAGATAGATTTGAATGAAAAATAAAGAAAAGGAGGAGGGGCGGCACGGTGGCGCAGTGGTTAGCGCTGCCGCCTCACAGCCAGGAGGTCCTGGGTTGGATCCCCGGGTCGGCCGTGGGGCCTTTCTGTGTGGAGTTTGCATGCTCTCCCCGTGTTCACGTGGGTTTTCTCCGGGCACTCCGGTTTGCTCCCACAGTCCAAAGGCATGCAGTATAGGTTAATTGGCAACTCTAAATTGGCCCCCATAAGGTGTGAATGTGAGTGTGATTGTGTGAGTGTGTGTGCCCTGCAGTGTGTTGGTCCCTGCCTTGCGCCCGTAAGTTCCCTGGATAGTTGGGATTAAGCGGTTCGGATAATGAATGAATGAATGAATGAATAAAGCAAAGGATATTAACATAATTAACCTTAGCACATATACATATGTATGTATGTGCGTTTTAGGTTAATTTTGTGTTTATAAACATATATTTACACATGTGTATGTCTGTTTCTTTTATTTATCTTGACGTGACTTACAAATAATCATGCTCGTATGACAGATTCTGTCCTAGAGCTCCATAAAATCGGCCGTACCAGGCGTTAACAATTTTCTGCTTCGCATTACCCTTCTCTTTTCATGAACAATGCCGTCGTAATCACTATTGATAAAATGATCAAGTGATATAAAGGTGCACCATGCTGAATTCACCATCTTTTCATTTAATCAAAGGCCGCAGAGCCCAAGAAGGAAGCCCCCGCGGCCCCTGCCGCCCCCGCCACCGATCCCGCCTCAAGCGCAAAAGCCAAAGAGGAGCCCAAGACTGCGGCTGCACCTGCTCCTGCAGCCGCCCCGGACAACAAGTCAGTGGGCAGTGCGGATAACCCTTCACCCAGCGGCACACGGAAGCTAGAGAAGAGGAACTCCATCCAGCTCTTCTTCAAAAACCTGGTAAATTGAGAAAAAGAGCGAGAAAAAACTAAACTAAAAACGGAGGTTTAACTTAATTGAGGATAAATGTGTAACAATCATCGTCCGACTGTTTTGTGTAATGTTGTGTCTTATCAAAACGTTTGCTACGTTCCAAAGATATTGGGTTTAGACGTCATTGTTTCAACTTCCAGTTTGGTTAATTTATGTAAATCTCAGGCTGAGATGAGAAAAATTTGTAGAGTGAGCAACTCGGGTTTTATCAGATGTAACCTTTAAAGTGGAACGCCTCTCTATCAGTGACATGTCCTAACCACTAGATGACCTCATTTAGCAAAAATAGCTTCTTGTGAGGAAAACCTCATGCTATTGTTGTCTTCATTTCACAACAATCCCTGCTGTACCTCAACCATAACAGACATATCATATTAATTCATATGACAAAACGGTGAAATATATTATTAGTCTTATTAGGTTAGTCAGTGAGCCTGCTAATCTCTGAATGAAGCCAGTTTTAACAAAAACGTGCTCATACTTTTCTTTGCTGAGTTGGCAAAACAGCCTTGAAAAACATGCAAACAAAAGAAGGCAGCGTGCAGAACGGACTCGTCATTTCACAGCCAAGAGTCTTAACGAACCCTGAGAGCTATTATAACCAAAGAAAATGTACGTTTTTCAAATGCTGTTGCAGAGTAAATTCTTTAAAAGTAATTGCATTGCGTCTCTCCTCACATGCATACGATCTCAGTGAAAATAGCATTATGAGTCATGGCTAGCTGAGACACAACCTAAAGAAATGAGTCTAAAAGTCCACAACGGAAGAAATTTATGGGGGGGTTGCGGGGTGCGGGGTGAGTTTTGGGGTAACATCAGACACCTTAGCCTATTATACAGTTTGATCTGAAAGTAAATATCCTCATCACATGCAGCCTTAACAATGAGTTTAGTGTAGGAGGGAGGCAAGTTGGAGCTCGTTGGAAGCGGTCGGACGGGTTGCAGCCGGTGGCGCTCACGACATTAACGCCGCATGTGCCTTTCGTGTGTCTCTCAGGGTCAAAAACGCCACTCTGATGCCGGCGTGCAGACGGAGCCCGTGGCACCTGAGAAGGCCAAATAACCCCCCGCGTTTGTCTCAGTGTCTGTGCAGAAAAGCCCATGTACATAGGAATGCGTATGTCACTGTTCCAGTCCAGAGTTTGGGGGTGGGTTGGTTGGTTGGTTGGTTGGTGTGGGTGGGGTGGGTCACATTTAATTATTGTTCAACCTTCGGTGCAGAGGTGAACCAAAGACGGATGAGGAACTGAACTATCATAAAACTTGCCATTCAAACACTTAATTACAATTGCCGATACTTTTCGATCCGGCCAGAGTTGACGTGGAGCTGACTTAATTCCATCTTTAAGACACATATTAGGGGTTAGTTCTTTTTGCTTCCATTTAGAAATGTACTTGACGCATCTGCAAGAAGGCCTTGTGCAAGTCTTTTCGAGGGTTTATAGTAAGTGTGATGGCGAAGAGCCGAAAAAAAAAAAAAACGTGAAAAGTCTTGGTTTCTGATGTATGGGAATACAGAATAAGTGAGAAAAATAAAACATCAACTAACAAACTATTGTTTGTAGTGTCACACTCATCTCCACGTCATGGTTTTAATTTCAAGTGCTTGTTATTGAATGGAAGTTGCATTAAAAGACTCTTCGATCCCCTTTCTTTATTGTGGGAATTGAGTATAAATTGGACAAAATATGACCAAATCTGCAAAACCTAGTCTCACCACAATACCCAAAGTCAATCTTAACATGTGCTTTTTCTGTGTTTGTTGACCGTAAAATTGATTTTTTTTTGTTAGGATAAGTGAATAAGCAGTACGGTTCTTTGTTAGCATTACGTGCCTCGTCAGTTTCTTCCGCTAACAGTTTTTGCTAACATATTATAGAGTAGCATTGTTGCATGCAGAATTGATTAATTATTGTAAACATACTAGGCTTTTCAATTGGGCAATCTGTATTTGCTACTGTTGTAAACTGTGCTATCTTTGAGCAAGCGTTTAACTGTAGGTGAGCTGGAGTATGTTGATTTAGCCCTTGACATTTGCGTAAAAACCGACAACAACAATTTCTCCTGTTAAATCATTTGCTCTCTTTATCGTCCAGGATCATTTTCAAATGGATCTGAATTGAAATCATGATTTTATCACTATTTAAAAAAAACAAAACACACAGATCATCTGAAGTTTTCTTTTTTTGTATTTGTACTTGTAATCAACTAATGTCATCAGTTAAATGCAATATCCTGTGTCTGTAAAATGATCCAGTATTTGTTAATAAAATGGAAGATATTCTCTCATTTGAAAAAAAAAATCATGCTGTGTTATGTTCCTAAACATCTTTATTCCAAATGAACAAATGAGTTGATGTTGCCAAGTTCGACTTGATCGTTCCCTGATGCCTATATGAAATGCTTTAATTAAGACCTAACAGTTCTGTCCTCTGTGTTATTGGCTTTTGCACCCATCATTCCCCTTTTGTCCTTGTTCAGGCTCCCATTCCCACGCAGGCGCAGTAGATCAGCAGGGTGAAAGATCTTGACTAGGGGAGGGGAGGGGCGGCGGTGCTGCAACAGGGAGACAGGAGGCTGGGAGGCCCCTTGTCAGCATTAATGTGTGTCACAGGCAGCACCGCCTCAAAGCCCTCTGTCTGATAGAGAGAGAGAGAGAGAGAGAGAGAGAAAAGGAAGTGAGGGACAGCACAGATCAGATTCCAAGGCCCTTAGGGGGGCCCAAGACATTCCCAAACCACTTTGGGACCAAGCCATTATTTTTTAAAAATGGCTCTGTCCTTTTATTCAGAAATAATAAACCACTAGTAAGATATTTGACTGGTTGTTATTATTGAAGCGTGTATCAGCCAAGCCGCTGTAAATAGGCAGCAGTCATAGGCCTGACGTTATTTTGTGCGTTTCCAAGCTGGGAGAGGAACCTGAGCGCATAACAACAGAGCAGCTGTATGGACGGAGGGTGGATGGGAGGGAAGTCGGGTTGCTCGCAGTGAATGAACAGAGCCGGCTTTGTTTCAAAAGCTGATGATAGTGCTAATAATCATCATCCACCCCTGCGTTAGATATGGGAGGAGGTGTGACATCTTAAGCTTACGGTTAGAACTGTAATGCGGATTGTTTTGGAGGTTAGAGTATGGCAAGAAAATCGTAGTCACTTTTAGCTCCTATTCTTAGTCATTATTCACTGCTTTCTAGTTTAGTCATTCACTATTCTTTTTAATCATTCTGTCTTTTATACTAAACCCATTATTTCACAAAATATTCATACATTTGTCCTCATTAAGAAAAATGAATTCTACTGATTTATAGTAATTTTAGTCACTATTCTTGCTTGTTATTCATCATTCATTTTAATACATATAAGGCTGTATTGGCGTTTGTATTGGTGCTAAACCCAAAAGTAGCATAGCTTTCAGAGTACATAACGTCATTTGGAATTTGCTGCTATTTGGTAAAATACTCATTGTTCAAACTTCTATGAGAAGGTGCCTCTGGGACTTACAGCCTCAAACCACATCCTGTTGTGCTTCAGTCAACCAAATATGAAAGATCTTATTTATTCACCTAGAATTTATTCCCATAGTTAACTCTTTCTTGTGCAGCCACATATGTTCTGTAAGACATTTACAATAGACTGGTGAGCGTAAGACCATAGTTTCCTTCCTCCTTTGAGATGTGAGATTCTTCTGTTCTCAGGAAGGTTTGTGCGTGCGTGTCACTTAAGCGCTTGTCCGTCTCAAAAAAAAAAAAAAAGTCAGCATATACTGCCAGGTGGAGTGCTCATCTTAAGTCCATGTGCACAGTGGAGGTGAGATGGCTCTGGCTTTTAGCCAACGCCATTCATCTCCACTTGTTGTGTCACGGGCCACGCAACGGCGACGTTTCCATTTCAAAAGCCGCCAGTTTGAGCTTTGGCCACAAGCTCGGTGGTAGATTTGCAGAACAAAAGCCTTGGTTGGCCCCTAACCTGTCACACATCCCATAGTTCTGTCCTCTTTTGTCCTTAGTTATTACAAATTTCTCTTGTAAATTTAGTCTTCAGAATGCAGTTAAATGAAACATGATGGTCTGATTTATGAGGAAAGTGAAATCCAAGGAGAACTCATGTGGTTTGTGGTTTTTATACTGTATATATCTAAAATTTT